>CM045761.1:26361049-26634055 GCA_025200525.1 Camellia lanceoleosa
CTTTGTGAGTAATAACGGTAAGTTATGTTTAGCAATAAAAGTATTTTTACGATATGATATGATCGGTTTTTGAAGCTACTTATAGACATAGATAGATGTCGAGTTTTAAGTATTTGTAGCACCCATAGTCTCTGTGGCCCTAAACAAAATTTGACAATATAAGTAGCCTATGGCCCTTGCAGGGTAACAATACCATAGCTACTTGTGAATATGGACGCTGTGGTTGTTGGTACCAACTTTATGCGTAGTCTTAGGACTGTTGTGGTCTTTAGACACTGCACTTGTTGTAGTCTTTGGACTGCACATTATGGTCTTTGGACTGCGCAGTCGATAGTTAATGGGTGGCCTGCGTATGAACTTATCGCGAGAATGGAATGGCGTAATATCTGAACCTATATCTAATTTGAAAATGCGAATATGCATAAGACTACATTTACGATAAGATTGTGTTTGATATAAACTGTGATAGACATCATTATTTAAACCCTTCTTTCTGTTATTATTCACTTTGTGCCTTGGCTCTGATTTATATTATATATGTAGGTGGCCGGCACCGAACCGAAGGCGAGTTGATGGCATATTTTGTTTTAATTGACCGCGCATTGCGCCTCGAAGGTTCGCTGAAGCTTGATGCCATAGCGAGTTTGTCGCCATTATAGTCCGCGTTGTGTTTTAGCGTCGGATCTTAGGAATACTTTACATAAATACTTTATGCGTATGGGTGTACACGGCTAGCATGTTTATATATAAATAAGTTTTGTATTTTCTGCATCCCATGTCGTCATCATATTTCATTGACCTGTTTACTTTATATATTTGCTTACTTTGACCTTATTATTCGTTAATTTGTTGAGAGGCCTTTGGTAGTCCACGGATTCTTGGCCGGGTTCTTGTTATTAAGCTTCTGAGAGGGGGTTTAAGTCGTGACAACATTAGAAATGATTCTTCCATACATTTTCCGCAGTTTGTTTCCGGCCTCTTCTTGATCTCATTCAAGATAGTCATCTTGGATCTTTCTACTGACAACCATTGCTCTAGAGAAACTAAGGGTAGAATAATAGCTCTTAATCTTGTATTATTTGCTTACAGCTCTTGTCGACAACGTCGGTGAAGGTGCCGTGTCCATTATAATGGCCCTTGGGATCGGTGGTTATTATGTTCTTTGGGATAAGAGTTAACTACATCAATATCTAAGATCTTAAGCAAGAAGTTCAACCTCTACACTTTGTAAAAAGTGATGCATGGCTACTTAGTAAACTCACTGTCTACAGTTGCACAGGCGGCGGTCACTGAGTCCATGTCCCCTTGGGCAAGCCTTGACGAGACTGAACCTTTGGATTCGAGATATAGCTGTGGATGATGTATCAAGGTCTGAACCCTTTTGTAGCTTCTTCCATTTTCACGACATAGGGCAGCGTCTTTTTTTTGCATGTATGGCCTGCCCGGTATCACAGGATATGGCTGCGTGGGCAGTGACTGCCTCGCATGGCTTCCCTAAGCTTCTTCATGGATCTTATATAAAAGTCCTCTGCTTGAGAAGGGTGCACACCAGAAATGAGGGGTTTTGGTGAAGGATCATACAGCCTTAGATGGCCTTCCTGGCGTGGCGGCACCGGCGGAAACTTGAACCTAGTTTTGTGTGCTTCATTTTTTATCTGTTGGCGAGAACTTTTGCTATCTTTGAGCAACATGTTATAGCATCATCCGACGGAGCCTCTCTGGCGCATTGTTCGTATTTTTGTGATAGGGGGTTTTACCTTGGTCTGTCGAATAGTAGCCATTATTTTCCTTGGTTACTAACTTTGTGCGCTGGCAAAGTTAGCGAAAACGATATAACTGATATCATGGCTAACTTATTTGTGGCCCGACAATCTTGAAACAATACTAGGCGTTAGAGTGTTCTCTTTGACATATGCTATCATCCTTTAAATCGTCTCGGTACTTTTCAGATTGCTTGATTAACGATAGCGAGAGTCACGACTACGGCACCGTGAAACACATAGTTTAAGCTCGTTTGATCTGTAATTGCTTTTTCATTACTCAGCGCCGTTGTTCGGGCCTTGAACTAAACGAATGATTCGCCGATCATTACGCCCGTTTGTGATACCAACCTTACTCTTTATAACCCATTTCTTGGCGGTTTGAACTTCCATCGACAAACAAAAGCGAAGGAGTCATAATGTAGATCTCATGAGGTTTTTGGGTTTCTCTTCACTCTTCTACCTTTCTTGGTGTGGGGTTTTTTAGCTGATTGGGTTTCCTCTTTGGTTGTTTGGACAACCCAGTACGACTCGAGGAGCCGATATGGGATGACACCATGGGTAGAACTTCGACCTAAAGTTAGCCAAACTTAATATTTTCCATTCTTATTCTAGGCACGAACTCCAAATCGTGTGTCTAGTACCTTGCCCATTTGGCTAATGCATCATCAAATCTTCCTACTACAATAGGGATTTCAAAGTACTTTCCGATCGGCGCCCTGATCTTTATGAGCTTGAAAGTAGTGATTCAATTTTTGGGAAGCCATCATCGAATTGATATCGTTTCTCCAAGAAGCAGTGTTTTGGTTTACTGGCAACATGAGGTTTCTTTCGCATAGTATATCGCCTTTTGTTCTCTTTCATCTTCTTGGATTACCACCGGCCTCTTCGATGATACCGGAAACAACGAGTATAGGAACTAATTCTTTATCCACAATCTTGGTTGACAAAGCTGGGTATTGTCGGTATTGTTTAAATAAAGCCCAAGCGACTTAAGCACTCTACATCTTTAAAAAAAATCATGGCTTTCTTTAACAAATTAAAAATGGTTTACACATATAGAACCCGAGGAAGAACTGTCAGGGTTCTTCTTAGTCAAACGAGCCTACTTGGTGATGTCGAGGGCTTTTTAAGTCGAAGAATCGTAGTCGTCTGGGCTTGCTCGATGCTCATTTTGGTAACTAAATTATCTAGAACACAAGACTTGACTTGAATGCATTCGAAGCATTGAGTCAGGCGATATATTCTTAAGATGTGAATACCAACTTTTCCAGTCTAGGCGGATGGTTTCAGCGGGTTTTTGGTGTACCACATTTATGTCGCCGATATGAAGCCTCTTTGTCTTTGATCGAGTTAGCAGAACATCTTGAATTACTAATCTCTAGTAAGTTTACTCACCAGCGATGTGACGAAAGGCATCACTCTATAACAATAGAGTCTTTTTCAAAGGTTGATGAATGCCATATTCTCTTCATCTAGGACGCATACATTTGCTATCTAGTGGTAACCTCAGATTGTCGTCCAAAGGCCAACTTCATCATTCCATATTACTGAAGTGGCATCTACTAATTGGGATCAATTTTGGAGAAGTGGGAAACTATCACACAGGACAAGTCTTATTCGGGAGTGTTGATGTAATCCACGCCAGACCCTCCATTGGACCGTTCTTAACTTTTCAATAACTATCGTGTTGGATAGCCAGTTGGGTAGTTCACCTCACGAATCGGCCTTGGCTTCTAACAACTTGTCCATTTCTCCTCCATCGCACTCCACATAAATCAATATACGGCCTTCTTGCCCAATGGATGATAGGTTTCTTGACGACCTTACTACATTGAGCTTGCATGATAGGTATTTTAGACCCGGGTCGATGCCCGGCATCTCATAGGGCGTCGAGGAAAATATTTCTATGTTTGCTCTGGCAAAATGAAAAGTTTTTCCTCCAACTCCCTTTCTCCTCCTTCGACTAAGCCCGAGCCAAGAAGAAATAAGCACTCTCCATTCCCTTGGACCCGAATCTTCTTTAAAAGCTTCCTTACTTGTTAGCCGGATAATTCTGCCGGAAGCATCATCTAGAGACCTCCATAGTCCTCGTCTTCAATTTCCATTGTCTACTGCCTTTCGTATTGCAGGTAGGACCGTTCCTTTCAGCCATGGAGAAATTTTTTCTATGCAGACCTAATCCTCT
Organism: Camellia lanceoleosa; assembly: GCA_025200525.1. NCBI lineage: Eukaryota > Viridiplantae > Streptophyta > Magnoliopsida > Ericales > Theaceae > Camellia > Camellia lanceoleosa. The sequence continues at coordinate 26,364,998 of CM045761.1, forward strand.
AACCTCCTCAATCCCATTTTAGTTGGAAATCACAAGAGCTAGTGCAATGTTGAGGATAGCTCTCATTGCATACAACCATGGTCTTTCCAAGATAACATTATAATGGGAGCGGTGTCAATCACCGAACCATGCTTACCTTTTTCGTACCTGCCTACACCTCCTAATTTTTGGCTCTTAGAGACTACTTCGGCGTTCCGTTGAATCCAACCATTGGGTTGTTGGACTTCTCCAAATCATCTAGGTGAAGACCAAGTTCTTTATGACACCTAACATGTATGATGTCACAAGAATTGCCTTGATCAACTAGTATGCGCCTCACTTGGCACTCTCCAATCTTCAGTGTTATCACCGGGACATCGTTGTATGGATACTGCACCAAATCTAGGTCTGCCTTAGTAAAAGAAACAATTAGGCCCTGGTACTCATTTGTCCTAGACTTCTTTTGCTGGACGTGATACATATGTTGCAGGTGTCTCACTTTCTGAGTCTTCCCTTGTACATCATTCTTATTGACCATTCAGTGAATCACATTGATCACCTGAGGTCCATCTGCTTGTTGCGGTGGCGATGGTGGAGGTGGTGATGCCGATGCCTACGGTAGCCTTGCTTGCTTTTCCCTTGTCTTGGTGTCATCTAACAGGTCTCTCGAGTGACCTTGTCTGACTAGATCCTCCAAGTGTGTCTTCAGAGCCTTGCATCCATGAGTCAAGTGCCCATCCTCATTGTGGTAAGCACAATGCTTTCCAAGGCTCCTTCCCATGAACTCGCCAAGGATCTTCTCTGGCGTTCTGTAATACGGTTGGTTTCTGATCCTTTCCAGAACTTTATAGACTAGAATCCTAAATACAGTGATGACTGCCTATGTAGCCCTCAACCCCAAGCTTTCTCGTGATATTAAAGCCGGTGTTACCTCGGGCTCACTTCGACGAGCCGCTTCTCTTCTCTTGTTTTGGTACCTTCAGACTTAGCGATCCTCTTCTTTTGGCATACTTCTCAACTGCGCTATGAGCTTCTCCATACTCTTTGATAGAGTTTTTACCAGCGATTTTCGAAGTGGACATTCATCCTCCAGGCCGTTTTTGAAAGAGACAACTGCAAGCTCCTGGTTACATGTTAGTATTTGGTTGAACACCTCGTAATACCTTTTGGCATAAGCCCTAAGGCTTTCATCCTCACTAATGTTCAGAGCCAGCAGGGAGTCTACCTTTAGTGGTTGCAACTTGTTCGTAACAAACCTGGCCACAAACATCTCGGCCAGGGCTTCCTAACTCCTCACAGTTCTTTTCGGCAACTTATGGAACCAATCCGATGTGATTTTCCCAAAGGATGAGGGGAACACCTTGCACAGCAACTACTCGTTCTTGCTATACAAAGCCATCAAATTCAAATATAAGTCGATATGAAAGTTCGATTAGACTTACCATTATAAATTTGGAATCTCGGCATATGGAACCTCTTTTGGGCCAAACCTATCCAACTTCAATCGAGAACGACGCTCAACTTGACAAATCCTCTTCATTAGGAGCTCACCATTAACTGATTTCACCTTTTTGGTGTAATCGCTCCAGGTCATTATGTGTCCTCTTGATTTCTTTTTCATTCACCAGATCAAACATAGGCCCTTTTCCGGATATGTCGGGTTCTTTGACATAAGTTCCTCGGTGATGAGGCGCCTTCGCGACTCGCCCTTCATCGACCCTACTTGCCCTACATCTCGTGAAGGCTGATGTGAGCTCTCATTTTCCTTGCCATGTTGCGAGATTGTTGGAATTGTTTTCTGCCCCCCTTCTGGGCAACAGTCTGGGTTGCTGGTATCGGTGTGTCCTACAACGAGAATGGTAGTTGCATCACGTTGTTCTATATCATGAAATTGATAATCGATTGTAGGTATGCCAACTTATTTGTCATTCCTTTCATCTCGCCGTCTCTCTTCAGGCATCTATCCTTTCATACCTGGTAGTCACTTTCGTTGTAATACTCATCTCGGCCTACTTTATTCGGGGCGTTAGCCTCTTTGCCGATGTCCTTTTCCCCAAGATTCGGATCATGTGCTCCTTTATTACGATTTTTCTCCTGCTGCTAGGATTTGTATGCTCACTACTCTCATTGATAATGCCATCCTCAATCTTTTCTTCTTGCTTGTCGCTAATATCTATTCTTCTTAAGTTCCCACAGACAAGCCAAATTGTGGGTGTTGATTTTGACCACACAACCAAATAAGGAACTCACCAAGAAGAGCATCGTAAAAATAGATTAAGCCCAATCACCTGCATAAGAAGATGAGAATTCGACGCTGGATCGTCCACCCGGCGCACTCTGTCGATCAAGTCAATAATTAATGTCTCTCAAAGATAGCAAATTGTGTTTAAACTCACAAGAAAAGAACTTACCTCAGAGCCATGAGGGTGCCTTTGCTTTTTATAACCAACAATCACCGGTCCTTTAGAAGCCTCACTTCAGGACTCATGCTTTATGCCCATCTTGGACACCCTGTGTAATGCCCTAACCCTCATATGTCATCGATATTGTCCGCATTGGGCCACGCCAGCACGAATTTGTTCTTTCAAGTAGGTCACCCATCCCAGAACTACTCCACCCTAAGCATGTTTAATTAGGGAGTTCTGCTAGGGATTTCATCACCCAAGAAAATGCCTCAATGCTATATAAGGGTTTATGTTTTTACTTTTATAACCTAGGAACTCCACCTCCATTCCCAATGTAGGACACCGAGACTTTACAATCCACTCCCTTTAGGGCTGGACATTCCTGTACAGGAGCTTGCCAGATCACAAGCCCGTCCACATGCACCGAGAGACGCTAGGGGCTTACACTCGGAACTCTAAAGAGTTGGCTCTGATACCATTTATAATGCCCCAACTCTTCACATGTCATCGATATTGTCCGCTTTGGGCCATGCCTACAGATTTGTTCTTTCCAAAGGGTCACCCATCCTGCATCATTCCGCCTAAGTACTCTTAACTAGAGAGTTCTGCTAGGGATTTTACCACTCAAGAAAAGGCCTCGATGCTATATAAGGGTCTAGGTTTTTACTTTTATAGCTCAGGAACTCCCTCTTCATTCCCAATGTAGGACACCGGGACCTTACAATCCACTCCCTTTATCTGCTTATCTCGGATTCCAGTATCTTTGTAGATAACTCCTACTAACCGAGATCATCTCGGCAACATGATCAAGCCACGTGACACCTCAGCTGACACTTCGGTGTCACCTTGGCTACGTGTTGTTACTCACAAAATACTTCCCTACATGATAAATTTATGTACAATACTTTATTATCATTTCATGTGTCATAGTTTAGTGATTTAATGGGTTCTTACTCATATTTATTATGAATAGAGTATTAATAAATGACTCAATTTGGTATCACCTGTAACTGAGTTGTTATGATTATATTGTTTTAGATTATTAGTTTCAAATAATTAAAATAAGTTGTAAATTTGTTTGGTATAACGTTTTATATTCTATTTTAAAAAAAAAAAATTAAACTTGTTTGATTACACGCTATATACAAATATCTAATATCCATTTAAAAATTATAATTAAGACAAAAAAAATAGAGTTATTTTGTCCATATAAATTAAGAGTCTTAAATAAGTTCCCACCCTTATTTTTTACAACTTAGAAATATACCCTTTTTTTTTTAATTTTTCAAATTAGTTGAAAACATACAATAAATTATAATCTAAAATTGCAATCAAACACAATTAGTGAATTTTTTAATTAAAAAATTGATTTATAAGTGTTATCAAAAGAGAAAAAAATTATAAAGAAAATATAAAAATTACTAAATTGTCCAAGCAAATAATGAAGAAAATAGAAAAAGAAAAAAAAGAAGAAAACACAACATACAAAATAGGGCAAAAGTGAAAAGAAAAATAGAATACATCTTGTATTGTAGCAAGTTCTAACTCCTCTTATATATAAGCGTATGGATATATTTATGTTTTGATAACTCAGTATTTGGTTAATCAGATGGATTAATTTCGTGTCAATCTTATCGCCTATTAGGTATAAACTACTCTTCATATTTCATATTTTCATATTTATCCATATTCCTCTCATGGACCTCAATTCAAATTGACTTTAATAATCTAAACTGTTTATTTGTAGTTTTAACACTAAATGTTATCCATACAAAAATTAAATTTATTGGACAACTATAAATAATACAAGACACGCACACACAAAAAAAAAAAAAAAAAAAGGCTCAAGTTTACAATCCTATTTATTATTTATTTCATAAAATAAAATGTGATTTATTATTGTATTTATAGATGTATGATGACATTAACTTTTTGAATGGATGATGGGACTCACAAAGTAGAAGGTTTCAATCATCAATGTGAGTTTGAATTTGAGTTTATGAAAGGAGTATGAATGAATATAAAAAAATTGCAAGTATGAAATGGAAATTATGTCATCCACTGATAGAGGTGTCAATTAAAATCAGAACAAAGCCATTTCCATTTTTGTTAAACCTGATATCAATTGTTTTTACGTATCTTAAAAATTGTCACCAAAACAAAAGTTTAGTGGGGCTCAGCTCACTTAAAAATAAATAAATAAAAAGAAAAGGAAAACCTATCTGATGATGTAAAAAATAAATAAATAAAACAAAAATTGGTGTGAATTTACAAGGCAACTTTTTTGTTATGATATATCTGCTGTGTTGTGTTCGATGGATGGAGGGACCATGTCCTCGCCTTATGAATTTGTGATTTTCTAAAAAAACATAAGTCACAAATATGCAATTAAGTATATATCATATATATATATATTCCAAAGTTTTACTTTTTTTTTCTTGAAAAAGTTACATCAACATGTATTTTCCCATTTACATATAATTATATACAAACTCAAACTCAAACTCAATTTAAATTAGATTAATTTTACTTATTTTATATGAACTCTATTTGAGAAATTTTATCTTAAATTTAGATAATTCACAAACCCAATACCAATTTTATATGGAGTCTATTTAAAAAATATTTCTTTCACAAACTCAATTTAAAATTTACATAAAACTTAACAACAAATTCTGTATAGGCCTGTCTACCAATTTGAAAAAGGTCCATTGTTCCAGAAATTCTTTCAGTTTTGCCAAAAAAAAAAAAAACAAAGGAAAAGGATAGAAATTGGAAAGAGAATATTTTACTATTTTTTTTTTTATTTGTTTTAAAATTGCTATTATTTGAATTTATTACTTGAGTTATTTTTTCAATTGCTGAATAATAAGTTTTCTATATTCCAATATTATATTATAGATAATTAATCACTTCACACATTGAGATATATCAAGCTTTTCGATATTTTCATTTTTTTTTTTTTTTTTTTTTGAGTTCAGATGTTATGAGATTCTTTTTTGGTTAGTCGTTGTTAAATTTATTTTATATAATTGATGTTTTAATTTGATTAAGAATATTTATTTTACAATCTTATAATTTAATATATATTATACAAAATCATTATATAATAATATTTCTACATATTTTTATTTTCCAAATGAATATAAAAGAAAATTAAATAGTTAGAATTACTTTTAATTTTATGACACTAATTCTTCTTCTAATTTAACTATTATTTTTAATATCGAAATGAGTATTTATTATACTATCTTATAATTTAATATATATCATACAAAATTATTATATGATTCCACGTTTACAATATAATAGAACTAAAATTATCAAAATATACAAATAATTTAACTAAAATTAATATATATATATAAGTGTTCAAGTAATAATTTTATGGAACGGTAGCGCTAAGATTATCAAAATAAATAATTAAAATCATAATTTAATGTTAATTTTAAATTAAAATTAAATTTATTCTGTCGTAACACATACATTGTACCATCAAATATTTTTTTTAAAAAAAAATTAACACTTGCATTGCACAGGTCAACAGCTATTTTATATATAAAAGATATGATTTTATACATAAAACTCCAATTAAAATGAAATTTGAGAGAACAAAATGTACACATCTTTATCCTAATATTTGAAGAATCTATTTTTGTCGCTTGAACTCACATTACTAAAAATACTAACTGAGAGGGTAATTTATATGGAAATTGGGCCGAGCTAAGTAATGGACCGGTATGGGCCAAAGTATGAAAGGCAAAGTAGAAGGGCCTCGAAGTTAGTCCAGTGTCCGAAGTACCTAATGTTATCTCGGTCAAGTCCTCTAAACCGAAGTATGATAAGCCTTCTTCAGGACTGTTCTAAGTTAGTTCGGCTCGGCACTTCTATGGATAGCTCGGTTTTAGCATTTGAAGCCGAGATAGAAGTAAAGGAAGGAAGAGCCGGACTCGAAGTTCGATCGGCCACACCTACCTGTCTAGTATGGAAGTATTATTTCGATTATTTGGTAGTTTGGCCATGGTAAAACCATCTCACTTGGTTTAAGCAGTGAGGGGGGTGTTGGAGGATAAGGATTATCCTTCAGGAGATTGAATCCTAGGAGGACTCTGCATGGAGAAAGTAAAAGTCCTACTAGGATTGTGCCACACGGAACCTATAAAAGCTCACAAACATCACCTATGGAGAGGTAACGCAACTTTAATTCCCGAATACCCAAAGCTTTTGTCTATTTGTCTAGTTTGCTGACTTAAGCATCGGAGAGGTTTCCGGCACACACCTACCGGCTAGCTCACGTTTATGTTTTCAGGGGATAAAGTGACGACATACGGAGGAGCGCAGACTTGATCAACAGGATTATACGAGAAGATTTATTTCTTTCCCGTACAATTGGCACCATCTGTGGGAATTTCAGACAAGAACAAAACCTCTTGATCAAGCTTTTCCTCTTAAGAATCAATGGCGCACAACGAAGATTTGCCACAATCCGCCATCGATGGACACACACTAGAAGGAGGTGCGAGGTGCGAAGGTCTACCTCTTATCCCTCCTATGGCCGATTTAGAACCACAAAGACAGAATCCCAGGAGGGATACAAGGGGAAGAAGGCGGACTAGCAGCCCCCATCACTCTCGTTCGCAAAGTCCAGAGAGACAAAGGCGGAGGATTGATCCTCAGGCTTTGGAGGATCGCGTCAAAGAGCAAGACAAGTTGATACGTCGGATGGTGGCGGACATGGAATCTCTAAAGCGCCAGATGAAGGGAAAATGAGTGACGACAGGAGAGGGGCACACAAACAAGACGCCCCCTCGACACTCGGAAGGTCGTAGTACGAATACCACACACTCTCAAGCAGAGAGTAGAAGCCTCAGGACAGGCGATACGCAATCTAGATCTTCCAGAACTCGTCACTCCAGGTCTGAGAGGACGAGATCTGAGAGGTCATACACTGAAGGAAGCACGTATTGGCTCTCACATACTCACCAAACAAGATCCAGGCAGACGGAGTTGCCCAGATCGTCCGATTTACGAACCGTGCTCGAAGAGAAGGCACGATGGAAGGAGGATGCCAGGGCACGCGATCCACATAGAGTTTCCACCTTACAGCGGTTGGCTCCTCGGACGCATGGAAGCGTCAAGGTTGGAATGCTAATCTGCACTCGCCTTTAACCGACGCGACAAGGCATTAGCGAGGTCGCAGACCACCGCTCGCTCCTAAGAATTGAAAACGCCCCTACCATCGCTTTCTTCACTCAATTCACTCCATATGAGGGGAAGACGGACCCCTACTCATACTTGAGCCACTTTTGGCAGGTCATGGCGGTATACTGACGAAACGAGGCTTTAATGTGCATCCACTTCCCATCTTGCCTTGGCGACCTAGGCCTGACTTGGTTCAAAAACTTCCGTGCAAAGATAGCCTCCGGCTAATTGCGTAAGTGTTTATCATAAGGTTCCGAACGAACACCAAAACCCTGGTGGAGATCGACCAGCTGCTCTCCATCGACATGGGCGATAAGGAGACCTTAAGATTCTACAACAATGCCATCGAGACCTTCAACCAGATTGAGACTGCCCCACCAATCTCGCCATTGCACAATACAAGAGAGGCCTTCCAATGAGAATGCATCAGGACTCAATCACCATGACACCACCCTCACCATGGAAGCCCCGATGGAAAAATGCATCAAGACATCGGTGGAGGAGGATGGCGACGTACAAAACAAAATCGGCACGCACCACAATACTAGAGAAGAAGGCCTCAAAGAAAGGTCAACGTAGACCGCCCAAGCAAAACGGACGAGGCAAAGCGAGACAACGGAGAAGACCAAGATAAAAGATGGTTGAGAGTCCGTGATCGCCATAACCACGGCCTTTCAAGAAACCGACCCACCAATTCTAAGTGAAATACGGATGAGTCTTTCGCCGATGGCCACCAAGCTTGGGAAGCTGTATGACTATGACGAAAGATCACGGTGCACCTTTCACAAAGAAAAGGGGCACCGCACTGAGAATTGCACGCCATTGAGACAGCACCTAGAGGAGTTAGTGGCAGCAGGCCACCTGGATAAATACATCGAAGGAAGGGCGCAGCCACCCCCCCAGGACCATAATAACCCCAATGGAATGCAAATCGACGCCCCACCTCAAGGCATTATCAATGTGATACATGGAGTCTTTGAACCTAAGCAGGTATACGAGCTAAGAGGATCAATCAAAAAGGCTGAGCACTTAAGAGAGGTTCTAAGTGCCCAACCTGCCATCAAGAAGGGGAAGATAGAGGCCACGAACGTCATGTCTTTTTCGGATAAAGACTTGGCAAGGATATATTGCCCTTACAATAATGCCCTAGTCGTCACTCTCCGAGTCAAGGATTTTGGCGTCAAGCGAATTTTGATTGATTAGGATAGTTCATGTGAAATCATGTACTACGAAACATTTAAACAATTGAAGTTACAGGACAAAGACTTGGTACCTGCCAGATTCTCCCGACGGCTTTAACTCCATGCGGAATGGCCTGCTGGCAAAAATAATTCTTCCAACAGAGCAGAAGCGGATTTAAACAAGTGGAGTTCTGGGTATTGAAGGTCCCCTCCACTTACAACATCATCTTGGGCAGAACATGGTTGCATGCCATGCGATCGGTAGCGTCATCCTACCACCAAGTAATGCGGTTCCCCAACGACACTGGGGTAATTGAAGAAATCTATGGAGATCAGATCATATCAAAGCAATGCTTCGTCACGGTAAATGGCAGCCGCGCTGCCAAAGGATACATTTATTCGGTGGAAGAACCTGAGAGCAATGAACTATTCGCAAATGTCGGCAAAGCAGCTGATCAGAAAGCGGTGGAAGACTTGGTAGAGGTAAGAATAGATGAAAAGAACCTGGATAAGTTCTTTTTGCTCGGTTCGTCGTTGTCCAGCACTGAGAGATTAGAGGTATTGGAAATTTTGACCTCTAACATCGAAGTGTTCGCCTGCACACCATACGACATGCCAGGCATTGATCCCAACTTCATCTATCACCAACTCAATGTCCACTCACCGCTGCATCAATCATTCAACGCACACGCAGACGGCGCCCACCATACCGAAATAGTGGCGAAGAAGTAGGAAACTCACGGAGGCAGGAGCAATTAGAGAAGTGCACTACCCAAGATGGATCTCCAACATAGTCAGAGTGCCAAAAAGAATGGCAAGTGGCGGTTCAAGGCCGACTACAAAATACCAACAAGGCGTGCCCAAAAGATTTTTTTCTACCACTTGATAGATCAACTAGTAGACCTAACGGCGGGCACAACCGACTTAGCTCGGATGCATACAGAGGCTACCACCAAATCGCCATGCATGAACCAGACCAGGAGGTCATATCCTTTACAACTCCAAGAGGATTGTACTGTTACAAGGTCATGCCCTTTGGCCTAAAGAACGCAGGGGCGACATTCCAACGGATGGTGACCAAGATGTTTGAACCATTGTTAGCGTAACAATGGAGGCTTACATCGCATTTACATGGTGGTCAAGAGCAAGGACGAGAATGACCATCTCAAGGACCTAGGTGAGATGTTTGAGATCCTGAAGAAGCACAAGTTGCGCCTCAATGCATCTAAGTGTGCGTTCGGAGTAGGATCTGGCAAATTCCTAGGCTTCCTAGTGACCAACCGAGGTATCGAAGCAGACCCCTCCCAGATCAAAGCAATCCAAGAGTTGGAGAGACCAAACTCAGTAAAAGAAGTGCAGCATCTCACCGGCATGGCAGCTGCGCTTAATCGGTTTATAAGCCGGTCGTCAGATAGACTACGACCATTTTTTCATGCCTTGAAGGCCAAGTTTGAGTGGGACGAAGAATGCGACCACGCCCTGGAAAGCTTAAAAGAATACATGTCTTCTCCACCACTACTTGTCACTCCAGTACCTGGAGAAGAACTCTTCCTATACCTGGTAGTCTCCCAGCATGCAATTAGCGCAGTGTTGGTCCGCGCAGAAGGAATCCAACATCTGCCCATCTATTATGTCAGCAAAACATTACTGGGTGTCCCCTGGTACAGGATACTCAACCAGACGCCAAAGCAGACCAAAGCGAAGCAAGGAAGGAAGAGGCAGACCATGCCACACCAAGTCAAGACTCACTAACAAATAAAGACTTGGTACGATCAAATAGCAAGGGGCAGACAGTGAGCATGGACCTTGAAGAAGACACCGGCAACATGGAAGATCCCAAGGCATCATCCGATCCCTCCACTTGCTGGAAGTTGTTCGTTGGAGAGATGTGGAAGCTCTTCGTGAATGGAGCATCCAACCGGCATGAAACAGGGCTCGACATAGTCCTTATCTCTCCAGACGGCCTAGTGGTAGAGCAGGCGATCAACCTTGGCTTCCCAACATCAAACAACGAAGCAGAGTATGAAGCGCTTCTTGCAGGCCTCAAATCAGCATTCTTCATGAAGGCCATCGAGCTAATGGTTTACAAATGACCACAACTCGTGGTAAACCATATATCCGCGACTACGGCTAAAGGATGACAGATGGTCAAATACCAAGAGTTGGTCGTAATAGAGATCAAAAATTTGAAGTGGTCGATAGAACAAATCGGCAGGAGGAAAACAAAGACAATGGATTTAACGAAAGCGTGCTTTGCCTCAATGGTAGATACTTCTATCCCTCATCCATTTCTGATCGACTACCTACCTAGACCAAGCATTGAAGACCCCGAAGCAAAAGAGGTATGTTGCGCAGAGCTGGGCCCCTCTTGGATGGATCCCATCATCTTGTTCTTAAAAGACGGCATCTTACTAGAAGAGAAGAAAGAAGCCAACAGAATAAGAGCAAAGTCGCAGCGATTTTGGCTCTCCCCATCTCTAGTATTGTACAAAAAGTCGTTCTCAAGACCCTACCTAAAGTGTGTTTATCCTAGCAAAATGGAAGCATTCTTATTCGAAATACACGAGGACGTATGCGGAAGCCATCAAGGAGGAAGATCACTAGCATACAGAGCAATTTTGCAAAGATATTGGTGGCCATACATGCAAGCGAATTCTGAAAAGTAAGTCAAAAAGTGCGGGAAGTGTCAGAAGTTCGCACACCAAATACACCAACCCGCCAGAGAACTTCTACCTCTAACTAGCCTATGGCCCTTCGCAATGTGGGGATTGGACATAGTAGGGCCACTTCCAACAAAGACCAGGAACAGAAGTTCTTTCTTGCAAAGAACCGACTACTTCACAAAGTGGGTAGAAGGTACATTGGCATCAATCAAGGAAAAAGACGAAAGAAGTTCGCTCAGCGTAACATAATCACTTGGTTTGGCATACCAAAAGCCCTAATCTCGCATAACCAAGATTCAGTTTGAAGGCAGAATTTTCAGAGGCTTTTGTGAAGAGTACAAGATAGAGTTCTACAATTTTACACCGGCATATCCCCAAGCAAATGGTCAGGCAGAAGCATCAAACAAAGTAGTGTTTGATGGATTGAAGAAAAGGTTAGAAAGAGCAAAAGGCAAGTGGGCAGAAGAGCTCCCTCATGTTTTATGGGCTTACCGCACCACGCTCCGGCAATCAACAGGAGAAACACCATTCTCCTTAGCTTACGGCATGGAAGTAGTAATCCCACTGGAAGTTGGCCTCCCCACAATTCGAAGCGAGAATTTTGATCCAGACTTGAATGGCGAAGCCATAACATTGGAGCTTGACCTTGCAGAGGAAAGAAGAGAAAAAGCACTGGTTCACATTGCCTCATACCAACAAGAGTTATCTAGGAAATACAACAAGACAGTTCATCCAAGGCAATTCAAGGTCGGAGATTGGGTACTACGCAAAGTGATGGGAAACACCTTGGTGCCCGGAGATGGCAAGTTAGGGCCTAATTAGGAAGGACCTTACAAAGTGGTTGGATTAGCAGGCAAAGGGGTATACCACTTAGAAGATGAGGACGGCAAGACAATTCCCAGGCCATAGAATACTGCAAATCTCAAGTTATTTTATTTTTAGCTTTTTTCCTATTAAAATTTTGTGTAATTTCTCATTTTCTCAATAAAACAAGTAGTTTTCTTTTCGGTTAGACGTTTTCTTTTGTAAGAATCTGTTTTAGTAAATTTACGAGTTAGGGGCATATAAAACATCTTATTCTAAGTTGGTTGGAAAAACTAACTTAGAGGTTGGCTAGATTAAACCAACACCCCTCCTAAGCCCAGGATAAGGATCTAGGCTGCATGACGTTTGGTCGGAATAACCAAACATTTTATTCTAAGATGGCTGGAAAAACTAACTTAGAGGTTGGCTGGATTAAACCAACACCCTTCCTAAGTCCAAGATAAGGATCCAGGCTGCAGGACGTTTGGTTGGAATAACCAAACATTTTATTCTAAGATGGCTGGAAAAACTAACTTAGTGGTTGGCTGGATTAAACCAACACCCCTCCTAAGCCTAGGATAAGGATCCAGGCTGCAGGACGTTTGGTCGGAATAACCAAACATTTTTTCTAGGTTGGCTAGAAAAACAAACTTAGAGGTTGGCTGGATTAAACCAACTTTTTGAAACTCTTCAGCCGATGCAAGGACTTGGGCTGAAGAGTGGTTGGCTGGATTAAACCAACTTTTTGAACTCTTCAACCGAAGTAAGGACTTAGGTTGAAGACTGGTTGGTTGGATTAAACCAACTTTTTGAACTTTTCAGCCGAAGTAAGGACTTAGGCTGAAGACTGGTTGGCTGGATTAAACCAACTCTTTGAAACTCTTCAGCCAAAGTAAGGACTTGGGCTGAAGAGTGGTTGGCTGGATTAAACCAACTCTTATTACTCTTCAGCCGAAGTAAGAGTATGGGCTGAAGAAGTGGTTGGCTGGATTAAACCAACTCTTATTACTCTTCAGCCGAAGTAAGGGTATGGGTTGAAGAAGTAGTTGGCGGGATTAAACCAACTCTTTGTACTCTTCAGCCGAAGTAATTATATCGGCTAAAGAGTAGTTGGCTGAGTAAGCCTAGTCAGATTGATAAGCTAGGACCGGAATAAAGTATTTAAACCGAGATAACAGTTGGAGCAAAAAGATCATGGAAAAGTCATTACAAGTACAAGCATACCATTTAAACTAGAATAATAGTTAGAGCAAAAGAAGATGATTTTCATTGATTAAGTTCAAAGCGATTACAAAGGAGGGGCTCCCAGCCCGGTTACAAGTCAAAGCAAAAAGAAAAAGAAAAATACAGAATCAGTTGAAAAGATCTTCGAGACCGGCATCAATATCAACACGAGCACCGATTTCAGAGGTCGACGCCTATTCGAGTTCGCCTCTATTGGAAGCACGGTTTCAGTCGTCAAGTCTTCAACCGTTGGCCCCAACCGAGCTAACTGATCATTGGCTTGCTTATTGACAACCGGAGTCTCAGTTGGCTCATTTTCTTCTTCATCATCAGACGCTTCGAGAAATTGCTTCTAAAGGTTGGCAGCATACTCCGCAAGTGAGGCCGGAATGAAATATTGAGGAGCATTGTAGACCTCGCCAAGCCCACTTCCGAATCGCCCACAAAGACCTCTCCACCACACTTGAAGAACAAATCCTTGGCTACCTCACATTGTAGAATGTAGAGGGCCTCTGCCTCCTTGAAACCTGCGGTGTTGGCACCATCCACCTTCTTCTTTAGTTCAGCGATTTCGGCGTCCTTTTTCCCTTCGAGCTTGACTAGCTCACGAAGGTACTTGTCTTTCATCACGGTCAACGCCTTCTATTTTTCAGCTTCAGCCGAGGTAACTAGTCCGGTTAGACGAGCTACCTCAGTCTCTAGCTCGGTCGTTTTTTGTTATGACTCCTTCAGTTCGGTTGTTCTTTTTTCGACCTTTGCCATGGCCTGCCTAGCCGTTTTCCTTAGCTCCAACACCTTTTGATGGGCAATTTGGCTCTTTTGAAGAGACTGAAACGAATGGAAAGAAATCAATGACAAAACCGAACTGAAAGTTTGAAAAATTTGAGAGACAAGAGGGGCATCTTACCAGGATCATGGATTTGGTGGTCGATCGGATGGCCCTTAGTTCGGTCAAGTGCTGGTGGTGTTCCATGTCTGCTGGAAGGCAAACACTCTTGGCAAGGTTGAATGCCATCAAGTGATCCTTCTCAGCAACCACCGAATCAATATCTTGGATATCTCGGTTCTGAAATTTCAGCTTTGGTGCCCACTTGGAGGAGTTGGCTCGGTCAGAGCGCTCCGGTTGCGGGCTCGGTGGAGGACTTGGTGGAAGTATAGTCTCATCTTCGTCAGCAAGGCGTGGCTCAGTTGGTGTAGTCCGGGCACGCTTGCTGGAGCGAGAAGAGGAGGGCTGTTGAGAAGGAAGGGCCACGACGGTCTCTTGCGTCTAGCTTGGTGGTGGTACTTTGGGTCTGTTGGTTTCAGTTAGAAGGGCCTTGACCCTATTTCTCTTGGCCATTTCTTGTTCGGCTGTGAGAGGGATTAGGTTAATTTGGGGCAAGTTTGGGTCCAGTTCTGGGGTGTCCTCTAGAAGAAAGTCAGTAACTCTGGTTTTTCGGCGGCCGCTGTATCTATATGTCGGCTCAAATTTTAGCAGCTTAGCCTAACTCTGTTATGGAAACCGTAGTGCGACACGGAGAGTGTTTAAATTAGGGTAGTTGTAAAGTGATTAAAGATGAACTGAATCTGCATAAAGAATGCAAACTGTTAGTTCGGTTCAGAAGGGAAGCCGAAATAAAAGAAAAAATGAAAAGCAATCGAAGTAAGTTATATTGGGAATTCCTTTGTTCCAGTTTATACTTCGGCCCGGGATCTGGGCTTGGTGGTCTTCAAAATTCCTAGATACTTAGAAAAAATCGTCATCGTTTAGGTCTTTGTCCGGTGTATCTTTTATTATTTTCTCTTGGCGGCGGCATATTCTGAGGTAATAGATCCAGTCGTCTTCTTTTTATCCTATGGAGTATTGGTGGAATATTTCAGCTAGACCGAGGTTTAGACCGGCTTGGCGGTTTAGTTCGGCTATTCCCATTATTATACGGTAAGAATTGGTGGAAAGCTGGGTTGGGCATAGTCTGGTTTGCCTAAGGAATTCACACAGCAAGGTTGAACGGGGAATCTTAGTCCAGTTTCTATTATTGATAGCAGGGTGAAAGGTACACAGCCTTTTCTTTCCCATGGTGTGATATCTTTCTGAGCTAGGGTAAGGTGGACATCGTCAGGGATATTGTAATCCCTTCGGAATTCGGCTAGACCGCCAGGTGTTTCTACTAAGAATCTGTATTTCCCCATTTATTTTATAAATTATGAATAAATTAGTTCGGTCGAAAAATTGTGCTCAGTAGCTCGGTCGAGCGCTCAGAGGAGCGCCTGGGCAACCTAAGTCTGCAAAGTGGAAAAGAAAGGTGTTAAGCACAGCTCATTGGATTGTGCTACAAAGTAAAAGCAAAATATGAGAAGTCCTACTTCGGTTATGTGAAGTATTACAGGTCTTATCTCGGTTTTAGCAGGGTGTTTTCGTAGTTCGGTTCGAGCAATAGGTTTGTTAGCTCGGTCCTGATGAGCTGTAGGTTATCTAGGTTAAAGAGAAGGTTCCGTTAGATCGGTTGAACTGCTAGGGGCAGCTTTCTTAGTTCGGTCTGAAACTAAAAGAGCTGGTTTAGCCCCCAAGACATAGCTCGGTCAAAATTGAGGTTTTTAGTACACTAAGTACAGACTTAGTTCAGTTTGTTATTTCGGCTAAGGTAAACCAAGCGATGGTTTGACAACCAAGCGATGGTTTGACAACATGAAGTGTTATTTCGGTTGACAATCTGCCTAGATTCGACATCAACTACGAATAACTTTCTAGTCCGGTTGCATCATAATTTTGGATAAAAAATCAGTGTTTCTCAAGATATTGTGTGTGTTCAAGTGTTCTTATTGCTAAAGTTTTTCCAGAAGTGAACAAAGCAAGAGCTAGTGGTATGAAAGTGTTTTTCAAAAAACACAGAAAAGTATACTATGGATTAAACGAAAGCAAAAACGAGAAAAGAGAAACAGAGTTGCGATGCTTACCAGATGAAGAGGAGGAAACTGGAGGTGGGAGCAGCAGCAACAATAAAGAACATGAACTCAGGAAGCTTCAAAAACTGCAAGGTTGAAAAACGAATGCAAGAACAATGGAGGTTCAGAGAGAGAAAGGAGTTAAATAGTAGTGGTGGATCCAGAAAATGAAGGGTTTTTGTTTTGTAAAGAGAATGACGAAAAAGGGAAAAGCGAGAACTGTTCAAAAATTGCGAAACACGAAGACAACGCGACAGCTAAGATTGGCCAAACGAAGTGTGCCACGTGTTATGGAAGGAGAAGCGATTCAGTTTCTGAGACTGAAGAGACGTTTTGATCGGATAAAAGTAGCTCGGTTTAATGTAGCTCGGCAGGAAAGGTTAAAACTTTAGCCCAGTTTATAAACAAGTAATCCCTATCATGCTACGCAGATGGGATTAAGGAGCAATTGAGAGGGTAATTTATATGGAAATTGGGCCGAGCTAAGTAATGGACCGGTATGGGCCAAAGTACGAAAGGCAGAGTAGAAGGGCCTCGAAGTTAGTGCGGTGTCCAAAGTACCTAATGTTATCTCGGTCACAGTGTATTATGGTTATCTCGGTCAAGTCCTCTAAACCGAAGTATGATAAGCCTTCTTCAGGATTGTTCTAAGTTAGTTCGGCTCGGCACTTCTATGGATAGCTCGGTCTTAGCATTTGAAGCCGAGATAGAAGCAAAGGAAGGAAGAGCCGGACTTGAAGTTAGATCGGCCACACCTACCTGTCTAGTATGGAAGTATTATTTCGGTTATTTGGTAGTTCGGCCATGGTAAAACTATCTCACTTGGTTTAAGCAGTGAGGGGGGTGTTGGAGGATAAGAATTATCCTTCAGGAGATTGAATCATAGGAGGACTCTGCATGGAGAAAGTAAAAGTCCTACTAGGATTGTGCCACACGGAATCTATAAAAGCTCACAAACATTACCTATGGAGAGGTAACGCAACTTTAATTCCCGAATACCCAGAGTTTTTGTCTATTTGTCTAGTTTGCTGACTTAGACATCGGAGAGGTTTCCGGCACACACCCGCTGGTTAGCTTACGTTTGTGTTTTCAGAAGATAAAGTGACGACGTACGGAAGAGCGCAGACTTGATCAACAAAATTATACGAGAAGATTTATTTCTTTCCTGTACACTAACAATAAATTGTTGGAAGTTGAAAAATATTGACATAACCTTTAAGTCGATCGCATAGTTTTGGAAGGCAGTGAAAAAGTTTTTAAAACAATTTCATTGGAGAAGTGTTGCTGTTGTTTTTGATAAATTATATTGACTTTTTCTGGCGTTTGGTGAAAATATTCCATGATTTTATAAAATTACACCGACTTAATAAGGTTAAGTAAACTAAAGTTAATAGTATGAAAATACAAAAATAAATAAGACAAAATTATAAGTTTTAGTATGAAAGAATGACAATATCGGTTTTCAATTATATAATTAATGAATTATTGATAAAAAATAGGAGCTTAAATTTTATATTTGCTAAATGTGGTAAAATAAAAAGTTTACAATTAATGGATTGAACTAATTTTTTTCAAGAGTCATAGAAAATAAATGGTTCAAATTATTAAAATAGGACATGTAGTGGGCTCTACAAATCCTTCAAATTCTCTCATGTTGTGAATATAGGAGAATGAATTATTGTTATTATTATTTTAATCTTAGAGAAAAACTAGTTTAATTTATATATATTTTATTTTATTGGAACTTGTGAAGAAATTAGGGTTGTTTGGGAATAATTTTTTTTCGTCTAACTTTTTCATTTGGGAATTTTTTTTTGACTTTTTTGCTTTTTTATGATAGAAAAAATAAAATAATTATGGTTTAGATGTGATATTTTGTCTTATTGACACTATTTGGCATGAGTTAAAATAAAACATTATCTTATTTGGGTTACAATAACCTCATTTGTATCATATCACCTCTTTATCATATAACTAAAAAACTAAAAAATATATTAATTTAACACATATCAAATACCCTTTTAGCTTATTTAGTCATTTTATACTTTTTTTAATCCCAACCTAAATCTAACTCACTTGCCAAACGATGACTAAGAGACCAACAACTTATTTCTGATGAGTAACGTTCCATACTCCTTCAAGGAGATAAAAAAGTGATACAACCCACTATTTTAATTAAGGAAATTTTTTATTTATATAATTTTTTTTATAAGAATAATGTGTCAATATTATTATTGTAAATAAAAGCATATTTAATGGTATTTTGTTTTAAGTGAATAGATATAATAAGTCATATCATTATATATAAAAATTATGTATAATTTTTTATTTTTTATTTTTTTATTTTATATAACATTACTCTTTAACTAATAGAGTGATGATATATGATTCATACAAATATAAAATTTATACATAATGATGTAACTCAATATATACCTTTTCATTTTTAAAAAAATACTCATAAAAATACATTTATTTATAATAATAATAATACTACTTCATTATTCTTATAAAAAAAATTATATGGATTTTATATAAGAATAAATTTTTCCTAACTAATAATGTACAATTTGGAGCACCATCTGAAATTCTCCCAGGAGCAAATTATATTTAGGTTGGCTTCCCTTCCGTCTGTGATTGGATTGGAGGGTACTGTTAAACCCGTGGAGGTCTACAACGTATCCTATTTTAATAATCCGAACTGTTTAATGTGTAAAACTTGGCGAGTACTATATACCTGCAAAAAATCATGTTGCTCAGATATCGATAGCTATATTATCGGATTAGATTTCTGTCAACCGTTTATTTTTTCACCATCCATTTTTTTTTTATACAAAACTAATTTGATCACATAACGATCGATATCCGATCAATGTGATTTTTTATGAACATATAGTACTCAACGATTTTTACAAATTAAAGAATTCAAATTATCAAAACAAGACTTAAATGGACCTCTATAAACCCAACGGTACTCTTAAATCCAATCACAAACAAAAAGAAAGCCACCAAAAGAAGTACTCTTAAAGACAATTCCATCTAGATCAGAGCTAATAACAGTCTCCTGAGTTAGTCTACTCTGGTGGATGCGCTAACAATTTTATTTATTTATTTATTTTAATATATAGAAAAAAATTGATGTTATGAGGTGTCATCACGGCATTCGTGAGGCCAAATTTTAAGTAGCTGGTTGCTGGCCTGATTTAACTCAATCCATAGAAAGGAACCCACTACCGAGACACCAGTGAAACTCATTGACCATCCCTAGTAAGATCAAGTTTCGATTGAAGTACAACGCAAGATCTCTATAAAAAACTACTAAAATTAATCAAATATTTCACGTCCCCTAAAAATCAAACTTGACTCACAACTAGGGAAGGCCGATGCCTTCACCCCAACATTCTCAGTCAATCATTCTACTGTTATCTTCGTCTTAACCAATAGATCATCACATTAAGGCCTCTTTTGAAAATATTATTGATTGGTCCAGGGCATCACATGATTATACTCCTTACTAATCATAATTCATTATATTCCTTCAAATTCTCCAATCATTCAACACAAATTTGTGGGCCTCACACCCTTCACCAATTACAACATTGTGGTGTTTTGGGAAGGAATAATGTTTGGGGACCCAAAAAAACGCGGCTCAAATGGCTCAAATTGAGCAAAACAACGTCGTTTTGTGTTGTTTTGTGCTCAAAACGACACAGTTTTGGTCAATTTAAGCCATTTGAGCCGCGTTTTTTAGGGCTCTCTACCAGTGTTGTTTGGGAAGTTGGTAAAAAATTAATTAATTTATTTATTTTTTTAGGCTATTTTGTCTTTTTGTAGATAAAAAATGTGAGACGTGATATAACCCAAAATAGGTAAAAAGCTAAAAATTAACTTTTTATTTACTTCCCAAAACATCCCACTATTGGGACACTATGGTGCCCCAAGACCAATCAATAACATCTCCCTCTTTTGGAATATAGAAAAAAAGAAGAAGTACCTTATTAGTTTATTGACTTAGTTAAGTCACTTTTTTGCACATTTTATAAAAAAAAATTTTAAAAAATTAATAGACTAACTTTTTTCTTACTTTCCAAAATAAGCCTAATTTTTGTCTGCCTTATGGGTAATTTGATGATTATATATTTACAATATTAAGAGTGACTCAATTATTAAATTACTTAATTTTCATGAGTTTTTTGGGAGTAAACCCCAAAAGTTATTTTTTGATTAAAAATTTTAAAAAGTTAAATGTTATGTCAATTTTTTACCTTAAAAATGTAATTTTTTAATAATTTCTTAAACATATCAATTTTCTTATCTTGTATAAAAAGCTAAAAATTTAAGAAGTTACAAAAAAAATAAAAACAAATCTCAAACAGCAACTAAAATTCACTAAACAATTTTTTTTAAACTGTTACTGATGGAAGTCAAAAAATTTCAAAGATATCTAATAAGTTAAAATATTATTTGATACTTATTAGTCAGAAATTTAAAATCTCAAAAACTTTTGAGCCAATACTATGTTATAGTAAATAAGAAATCGTCTACATAAAGTTTTTTACATATTTTTTTAATTGAGAATCATACTCAGCTGTTTGGGATGTTATCTTATTGGCTAAATAAGTTATATATATATATATTGGTCTTTAATGACCCTTTTTTTTAAAAAAAAAAAAATTATACCAAAAAGGTGAATTTAAAAAGTAAAGCAAAATTGAAAATATCTTTAAAATTTGGAAAAGCCAAAATAAGCACCCAAAAAAAAAAAAAAAGTTTACCATTTTTTACTTGTTTTTTCTTTTTTGAAAACTTTTAATTTTTTTTAAAATTTTCTTATTTGTCTCCTTGAGTTGAATCTAGAAGCGTAAACCTTTTTGAAAATTTTTTTAAAAAGTTCACTAAACGTAAAAAAATATTTATAAAATAAAATAAAGCATTTAAAAAAAATATTTACAATAAAAAAAATAAAATTTTATAAATTTTTAAATATTTACAAAATATTTTTTTAAAAAAATACAACACACAAATGTATAAAATACAGTACACATTAAATAAATATTTAAAATATAAAATATTTATCCTAAAAATATAAAATTAAGAAAATATTTAAATATTTAAAAAAATAAATTCAAAGACCAACTCAAAACTCAAAATACAACTCACTTTTTTCAAATCTTATATCAAAACAAATTTTATTTTTTCAAAGCTCATAATTCAAAACACAACTCCACACTCAAATTATAACTCTAAAAATAATTTTAAAAAACGAAATAAAAAAATATTTTCTTAAATTTTTTTTTTTAAATAGAGTTTTGAAAAGAGTTTGGTTTTGAATTTTAAAAAGAGTTTTGAATTGAGTTTTAAGTTGTGTATTTGATTATAAGTTTTAAAAATAATTTTTAAATTGAGTTTTGAATAGTTCTAAGTTATATGTTTAGTTATAAATTTTGAAATTTTTTAATTAAAATCACAATTCTAAAACTAAACAAAACACAGACTTAAATTTCTTCGTTGTATTTATTATCATCTTTTATTTTGAAAATTTTGGACCAAAGTCCTATAATCTTCAAAGAAAAGAGAGTTAAGCAACCTTCAAAGCCAACATTATTACAAAGGGCAACATTGACACGAAACTTTAATTTAATAATGAAGTTTGGTTCAAATTAATTTTCCACTTACGTAATTGTTAAGCTGTCGCACCTTTTCTCTGTGTGTGTTGATAGTGTTTTAATCATCCCCTGGAGGATTTGGGGTTGTTGGTCATCGTGTGGGTCTATTTCGATTATATTTAATAATTTAAATTATTTATATTGTAATATTAAAAATAAAAATTATGATTTTATTTTGATAATAGATAATTATTATTTTTTTAAATAATTAGAAGTAGATGATGTGATTATAAATATTTAATCAATTTAATATTTTGTTTTATAAATAATTTATTTAATAAATTTTATAATATAAACAATTCAAATTATCAAAATAAATTTAAAATATATCCACACAATGACTCACAACATACTACTGTACTTCATGGACACAACAACGTCCTCGAGTCCACCACGAGAAGATGCATGGTGGCAACTAAAATCAACCTTTGTAATAATACCTATCTTTCCTAGTTTCTTCAAATTCTAGAACAAAAAAGCACTCATTGCATTATTTATTTATTAAGATGTCTGAATTTATCAAATAATTATTGAGTCGCCTTAAAATTCAAACTTATTACTTTCTATGGCTTCGTTTGGAAAATAAGTTAATTTTTTAATTTTTTGATTTTTTTAACTATTTTAACCTGAGTTAAAAAGCTTGATTTGGAAAAGACTTTTTGACTTTTTGACTTTTTTTTGTGAAAGAATAGTGTAATGATTATGAGTTAAATGTGATATTTTATTTTTTATGACTAAAATAGTCTATTTTATCTTTTGTGGCTAAAATAGTCAAAAAAAAAACCCCAAATCCATCTTCCCAAACAGAGCCTATATAAGATTCACTGTAATACTTCGGTAGTAGATTTATACTTTAAATATTTCTTCATACCAAGTCCCTTTCTCCTACTATTTTAAATTTTTTGGCTTCCTAAGCTATTCTCACTAAATCCAATAGTCTAAGTTCATTTTACTGATTTAATCCATTCTATTCTGTAATTCATTTAAAAATAAATAAAATCATATTGATGCAATGGTTATAGTCATATATCCTTTAGATAAATTTATCTGATAATTAGTAAATCAATTTAATTTTGTTCATAATATAGTAGATTGTTTTTATTTTTATTTTTGAAAAAAACAAAGAACTCGTTTGATAAATTGTTTCAGGAAATAAGTATGGAATTTTTTAATATAAAAACAACTCAGTTTGTTAAGAAACATCAAAATAATGTTTTTGAACTTCTGAAAACTGTTTTGGCCCAAAAATACCAAATAATGGGTGTTTTGAAACTTTTTGTTGTTTTATTTTGAAAGAATATGACAAAACGAAAATGAAAAAGAAAAAAAACACACACACACACACAACCCATCTGCCTACTCTGATTTTTACTTTTCTTTGAATTGATATGTCTAACCTCCGATCATAAATATTTACTCTGACTAACCAATTGACATTTACTTTTATTTGAATTGATATGTCTAACCTCCGATTATAAATATTTACTCTGACCAACCCATTGGTATTGAGCGCGCAAAAGGAAAAATATTTTATCAACCTTAATACTTTTTTATTTGTATCTTAACCTCAATTGAGAAAATAAATTAGGCAAAATGTGCACTGGTGCAATCAATCTTATAATTTTGTAGAGTGTGAGTCTATTTAATATAACTTATTATAAATCAAAAATTAGTAATTAGATAATAAAAGTCACAAATTTTTTTTTAAAAAACTTTTAGATAATCAAAATTTTAATTTATTTAGATTATTTTTGTCTAAAATAACTCATTTAAATTGCACTATAATTCAATGTTCCAATAAGTAGAGAAAAATAATTGGAAGTGAAGATATTGAAAAATACAAAATACTTCATTCATTTCTCTGTTTCATTATCCACAACAAAAAGGAAAGAAAATAAAATAATAACAACTTTGAAAAGTAATAAATATGCACTACTTTTGTCACTACACCATACTATACTTTTCCAAACCTCTACTCAAGCTCCCAATGGTTGCTTTTTGACTAAAGCTTTACTTGTAAAAGCAAAAAACCCAACTCTCCATAACTAAAGAAAATCTCCATCCAACCCCACAGCAAGAAAATGATTCCCACCATTTTCTTTGGTCTCCTCCTTTAACCCACTCTTAACTAATTGAAGGAGAAAGAAACAATAATAAGACAATCCAAAATTGAGAATTCTCTATCCTCAAAACTCTAACTCACTCTATTTCCAGATTCAATAATCTGACAACATAATTCAATGAAGATAAATATTTTAAAACGTGGAGATAGGAAATTTGAAGATAGTGATTCGATGTTATTATGTTATATACGTACATAATAAACAAATGAATATCTATATAAATATATATATATATATATATTTAAGTTAAGATTATGAAATCTCAACCACTGATTTCGATCAGACAAGTTCAACACCACCACCACCACCATTGAAGCTGTGATCATCTGATGAGGAGGAGATGGAGGAGATGGTGACCATACCATTCAAATCAGACACACTGTCCTGGAGACTCAATAGTAGTTGGGAAGTGGTGAAACTCATGCAA
This sequence comes from Camellia lanceoleosa, assembly GCA_025200525.1. NCBI lineage: Eukaryota > Viridiplantae > Streptophyta > Magnoliopsida > Ericales > Theaceae > Camellia > Camellia lanceoleosa. Next base: position 26,389,594 of record CM045761.1, read on the forward strand.
GGCTTAGCCCTAGGGACAATAGGGACCTCAGTCTCACCCACAAGCATTTGGACCACACCCCTCATTGTGGGTCTAGCCAATGGGTCAGGGTGAGAACAAGCCAACCCAACCAAAAGCACCCTCCTCATTTCACTCTCATCAAACTCACCATCAAGCCCTGAATCAGCAGCCACTAGCAGCCTCCCTTCTCTATGCAAACCCCAAACCCATTCCACCAAATTGGTCCCAACCCCAACTCTCCCAACCCCACTAGCCTCCTCCTTCTCAATGGGTCTCCTCCCACTAGCCACCTCTAGCACCACCGCGCCAAAGCTATAAACATCGGTTTTCTCAGTTGTTCTGCCCGTAAGCAGGTACTCTGGGGCTAAATATCCCATCGTACCTGCTGCCACAGTCGCGTCAGGTGACTTATCGTGCTCGATTTGACGAGCCAACCCGAAATCACCCAACCTAGCATTGAACCCTTCATCCAACATTATGTTACTTGTCTTCACATCTCTATGAATCACTTGATTTTCACATTCTTGATGCAAATATGCTAATGCAGACGCAACACCCATCAATATTTTACGCCTATGAAACCATGACAATGGCATCCTTGACTCAAACAATGCCTTGTCAAGGCTCCCATTAGGCATTAAGTCATAAACTAGTAAAATTTCACCCTTTTCATGGCACCAACCTTGAAGCCTAACTAGATTTCTATGCCGCAGAGTCCCAATTATCGACAATTCGGATAAAAACTCGGCCTTTCCTTGGCCATTATGACTACACCGCTTCACCGCGACAATGCCACCGCTCTCTGGTAATATACCCTATAGACTGTTCCAAAAGCGCCGTGACCGATGATTCGGGCGGAATTGAAGCATTTGGTTGCTGATTTGAGCTCTTTGTAGCTAAATTCTTTGGGCATTTTGATAATTTCAGATGTTAAGGGATCAGAATTCTTCAAGTTTTGAATTTTTGGAGTAAACCCAGATGAGAACAACTGCACAGAAAGCTAGAAAAAAGCCCCAGCTGTTACAACCCCAACTACAGCCCCTGGGCCATCTTTACACAACTGGTTATGGCACTTACTGGTTTTTCAGTGGTATGTGATAAAGTACTGTTTGGCTGTGATGGTGGCTGAGAAGGTGGTGGTGGGTTGATTGAATCCGCCGTTGATTCATCAAAGTCGCCGTTGGAGGCGGCGTAGAAGACGACGACGACGACGATACTGGTGGTGGTGATGATGACTCGGACTTTGAACTCACTTCGAAATTTGAGCTAAAACTCCACCAATTTATGCTGTGAATCTCTGTACTCCCCTGAGTCGACCCGGAAAACCCAACATACATGAAATCGCTCACGTACTGATCGAGATCGAGAGTGAATGATAGGAGTGGAGCTTCGGGTTTGAGATTGGAGTACGAAACAGAGATGTTGAAGATCCGAGTCGACCCGGAGTAATCGATCCACGAGTTGACCAGGTCGCCGCTTTTGAGATCGACATCAATGGATTCTAGATCGGCGATCTTGGTTGAAACCATCGAGTTTAGATCCAAACCCACATGATTTCCATTGATATCCATGAACTGTACGTCCATGAGGGTATCGAATTCGACTGCAACGGTTCCGATCGGACCACCAGTTTGGTTCATGAGGCCGAGGTACGCGCCGCCGTCGCCGACGGCGGAGTCGTCCGGCGAGATAAGGAAGGCGAGTCCGCCCCCAATTGAGGAGGGGTTGAGGTTTGTGACGGAGAAGGAGAAGAATGTTGAGAAACTAGCCGGAAAATGAGTCACCGGCTGCCGGAATCTGATGGGTTTGGAGTAGAGGGCTCTGCCGGCGCCGGAGTTGGGGACGGCGAGGTCGCGAGTGAGCCTCACGCTTCCATTGTTCAAGTGGGCGTCTCCGAGGAGCTTCAAGCTCGTCAGAGTTAAGGTTTCGAAGTCGAATTGTGTAGCTCCGGCGACACTGCCGGTGAAACAGAGCAATATGAGGAAGATAATGCCGAAGAAATCGCCGGAAAGTGACGTCATTGCTAGATTTGGTTAGAACCCATTACAGCTGTGATCGATGGGTTGTCTGAAATTCTCTTGTTTTGCTGGATTGAAGGCTGATCAGTCGCGGGATTGTAAAGAGAGAAAGAGTGACTGATATGAGAGAGAGAGAGAGAGAGAGAGATGGGGGGATTGTAAAGCTCTCTCTTTAAAAGCACATGAACAATAAAACTTAAGGGAAAAAAAACAAGGAATATGGGAGAGAGAGAATCCAAAGGAGATTGAAGCAGACAGGTGGCTACATGGGCGACACGTGTCGAGCCAACGGTAAAATTTCTCCAATGTACTTTTCTTCTTCTTCCAACAGGCGTTTAGATAGACATGGAACACAAATATTGAACAAAAATGCTTTAGACCACTAATTAGTGGTGGTTCTAATGATGTGGCAGTGGGTCCCACCCACTGCCATATGTGTTTTGTGCTTTGGATTTTGTTTTTTTTTGTTTTTTTCAATTACCACCTCACTAGTGGTAGAGTTAATGATGATAAATTAGTGATATGTAGCATTGCTCAATATTGAAATATACTACTTAAAAAAAAAAGAAATAATAATAATAAGGGGAGTTGAGTTATTGGAAAATTATTTAGTGCTTTTTGGTAAGTATGGTTCTTGATTTTTGTTGATTTAATCTTATCATTTTTATATGAGAAATGTTATGAATTACAAATATATATTTTGAATTTTACTTCATTTTGTTTTTGTTTACAACAAAAATCTTAATAAATAACTAATTATACAGTAAATTTTTAAAAAAATGAATAAAAAAAATATTGATACATTAATTGAATACAAATGTACTAATATATTTATTTTATATATAGATGTATATATATATTGTGTGAGTGATTTTCCGATCACACTGCCCTCCTTAGTGATTATTGGAAGAACACAAAGCAGAGTAGACGGCCTCAGAATCGCATTGAAGGAAAAGACTCGTGGGTGGTTCTTCCACAAGGGCACTCAACGATCAAGTCAAGATATCTCTCAAAGATAATCCAGGCTAAACTCACAAGCTTGAGTATAAACAACGACCTTAGACCCATGTAGGTCTCTCTTTTATAGCCAATGCAATCCTAGTCCCAATAGGGGCCGGTCCTAATGGACTTAGGACTCTGCTAATCTAGGACTCTCGATTGGAATTAAGACATACTCCCTGAGAGTTTATCTTTACCCTAAACTGAAGTCTTCCCCCAATCTAGGACTCTTGTCCACATCCAGGTTGAGTTCCCTCTTCATTCTAGGACTCTTGTCCCATATCCGCTTATCTCGGATTCCAATATCTTCGGAGATAACCTCGGCTTAACCGTGATTACCTTGGCATAACAATCAGGACACGTGGCACCCAAGCTGACACATCGGCGCCATCTTGGTCACGTGCTGGGGCTCAGAAAATATATCCCCACATATATATATATATATGTTTTTGGGGATCAAAAGACCACCGACCCAATACTTTGGATCAAGCATTCATGATAACAAGGTAATTTTGGGATTATTTTTTTAAAAAAAATTCATAGGATAATTGGGTCGTTGCAAAGGAAAGCTTAATGGGTAAATGATCATCTTCATATTGACTCGAAAATATTAACATAATACCATGAATTTCACATTTTAAATCAATTAAAGTGAAATATCATTGTGAAAATACCTTTTCAAGTATCCAATAATTGTTTCCTACAAGAGAACAATTATCTTTTAATTCAAGTATTCTTTTATAATAACATAAATATAGCAATTTGCAAGCAATGCTATAGTCTTTGGACACAGAAAAAGAAAAAAAAGGAAAAAAAAGAGAAGGCAGTCTTCTTAAATAGTAGAGTGAAATTTTCATTGCTCACAAGCAGTCCCCCAGTTCTTGAGAATTAAATGAGCAATTTCAATCCTTGTTCACATAGCGACAATCCTTTCTTATCTCTCCCTCATCTCCAGTAAGCGGATTGTTCTCTGACAGCAATAGAAAAGCCCGTGAAAATTGGTCATGAAAGTAGCCGTTATCAGCAGCCATTTTCGTGACAAAAGGCAACGTAGTAGGATCCGAAACCAATTGTTGATCAACCAGTAATAGTCCCTTGTGTTCCAACAAGTGCTTGTAATACACATTGTCTAGCACCATTGGCGTTTCAAGGTCATTTCTAGCATATTGTACGGCCTTGGGGTCGGGCTCCGGTGACGGGCATCGGCGTTTGAGGTACTCGGCATGGTCAGGGTCCAAGGTGGGATCAACAGTTGGGTATAGCCTGTCTACAAGGTTCACACAATGAACCCTGCCTACCGAGTGTGCTCCTGCATAGTTGTGAAAATTGGCACTTTTAGCATGGTTTCTTCAGTGAAAATTTGGTGTGAACAACTTGTATAATTAGGCCCACAATAGCCTCAATTCAACTCTTGTCATGTCTTTGGTTTCTGTCACGTGTGACCTAAGCATGTGCTAATATGTTTCTACTATGAAAATGATCCATAAATACATATCTCACATTATAATAGTGTGATAAAGATGTGACAAAATAAAAAGAATAAATATAGTAAGAATGATGCGATGGTGACATTGTTACAAATATAAGTTATTTTGATGTTTTAAAGTCAAAACATGTCACATCATTTTGTATAAACTTTCTGTTTGTATAATGATATTTTTTTCATATAAGAAGGTATTCACATAGCCATGTGTGCTAAGTCAAAATTTAAACAATTGAGTGTAGATAGAAGAAAAATTATTGAACAAAATCAAAATATGAGACATTTGCATAGGGATAATTTGAGTCTTTAGTTTTAAAATGATGATACGACCCAACGCTGCCATATATATTATGGATAAAATTTTAGTATAAATTATTTGGTCTTTTTCAAACTGTTCTCATGTTATATACCGAAAAAAAAGTACTTTGAAAAGTATTTAAAAAATAAGATATATAGTGCAAATTTCAATTTGTATAGTGTACATCATACTCAAAAATCAATACATCATACTGATTTTTTGGTGGACTTATTTTTTGTTATTTTTAATTTTTTGTTTGGTTGGCCTTTTAGGGTCTTGTCGTTTTTTAATCTATATGTTGTTTATTTTATTTTAATATATTTTCTTAATTAACATTGCTTTCATAAATTATGATTACCCATAATTGTGTGACAATGTCTAGGTGATTTAAGGTATTAATAAATTGAGTGAAATTGAGCAAAAATGTTTACCTAAAAGAGCTACTGTGCCTTCAGCATCAATGCCAATGGATTGAAACCTGGAAAGAACCAATGCCATGGTGTCATTGTGGTTGGGGATGAATTCATCTACCACTAGGGCATAACTTTCTCTGCTATCCTTTCTCCCTGTTTTCATTTCAATGTGTGGCCCTCCTAACTATAAAAATGAAACATAAGGGAAATTATTGAACAACTCTAAAAATATAAAAGCTAATCACAGTGCTAAACACAAAATGTATATGAATTGATGAGATTTGGGTAATTTTTATATAAAAATCTTATACAGAATGATACGTTGACAACATTGTTTTATTTTGGATGGGCTCACACATTCCATCAAAATAAATATAGAGCTGTCACATTCTATGAAATTTTTCTAACTCCGTAGCATTAGTATTTTGAAAAATAGACATACCAAGCCAACACCATCTCTAGCAGAAAGAGCAACAATATCAGCACAAGAAACAGTCATGGAGCATTGGCTCTCAAGGACATTTTTTATTGTCTCCATGTACTTGAAATTTCTCATTCCGAAACTCCTGTCTGATGTCTTCTCTGATAGTATGCCATATTTGGACTCCAATAATAGTGATGCATCACATGACTATGTCATCAACAAGTACATCTGATTAGTGTATGATATTATGATAGGTAATATAAATTAAGGATGTGTTTGTTTGATTGATTGGCAATTTAATTAGTTAATTACCTTAACCATGCAGTCATGGAAGAGATTTCTGATCCATGAAATAGCTGTGTTTCCATGCTGCTTGTATAACTTGGTGACTTCTTCTTTAATGATCTCTTCAGCTCTTGGGCAACTCTCATTGTAGAAATTAAACTGGAGATCGGCTTTAACTTGAAGAAAAAGAAAACGAAAAATTAGCATGCCTAATTTGATAATTATGAGAGAAAAATATGCAAAAAAATGAAAAAAAAAAAAAAAAGAGAGAGAGAGAAAATTATCTTTCAATTTTGCTATAGCAGTAAAAAAATTTACACATCGATCTCACTCGTTTTTCTCACATTTATATATTATTTTGTGAAATTTCTTTGTATAATTTGATTTTTTCATTATCATTTGTTATGTTGTGTGACAGAAGTGTAAGTGGAGTGTGTATATTTTATAATAGGGCTGGGCTTCTCTCTAATCCGATCATGATTGGATTGGAGAGTACTGTTGGGTCTATAAGAGTCCACCACGGGTCCTGTTTCGATAATCCGAACAATTCAATGTGTAAAACTTGCTAAGTAATATATGCCTGTAAAAAATCACGTTGATCGGATATCGATAGCTATCTCATTAGATCAAACTTCTGTCAACGGTTTATTTTTTTACCATCTATTTTTTTTTAATATAAAATTGATTTGATCAAGTAGTTATCGATATCCGATCAATATGATTTTTTATATGCATATAGTGCTCAACGAGTTCTACATATTAAACGGTTCAGATTATTGAAACGAGACCCGTGGTGAGCCCTATAAATCTAACAATACCCTCCAGTCTAATCACACCCAACCCCTTTATGGGGGCTTCCCTCCAATCCGTAATGACTATTTGTATAGAACAATTTCCCTCCAGCCCCCCTTATAATATGATCAACATTTGTTCCAAATTGTTAAAAGGGTATTGTTTTTAACAATTTCCTAGTAAATTAATCTGGCCAAATTATTGTATTGAACAAAGCGGAATCTGCTAGTTTTGATAGCGGGTGTATTTCTAACGTCTTATCTATTTTTAAGTTTTCGTCACAACACGCCCACACATTAATTGTGATTTATGTACCTACGTGTGTATGAGTGATCCTAGTACCAAGTCAGCATCAACAAAAAGAAATGTAGGTATAATATTTTTATAAAAAAATATTTTTAAAAAAATATTTAGTCTAAAATCAATTAATGTATTGTAAAAATACACATGTAAAATAAATATAAATCACACAATAATTTGGTGATATATTTTTGTGGATGAGTTCTATGTACTAACATTGTTGCATCATCAGAGGAAAAACATATGGTTATTTTTTTTTTTTCCTATTTTGAACAAGAAAGAAAGAAAATTCTGTGGTGTCATCACAGCCTCCGCGGGCCCTGGCCCTAGGATAGCCGGTTGCCAGTCAGATTTAACCCAACCTATAAGAAGGGACCCACCACTAAGGCATCAATGGAACTCAACTACACACCACAACTTAAGGATAGGTACCGAGCGGAGTACAAGGCAAGCTCTAAGCAGAGATCTCATTGCCCTCCCAGGAATCGATCCTGACTCAATGCTGAGGAATGCATTGCATTCTCCACTAGGCCACCAACCCTGGTGGTAAAAACATATGGTTATTGGCACCAACTTATGATATACGGATGGTTTTGTAATTATTGAATTTACTTAATTATTCAAAAAAAAAAAAATACTCAAGAAATATTATTTTCAAAATAAAACGTGTAAATTAAATTTATAAGCTCACCCATGTTGTGAGATTCATAAGGTACGATTCACCTAATTTTAAACAAAAATACACAAATTGTCATGATAGTAAAATTTTTAAAATTATAAACCATGGTGGTGAGTAATTTGATTTGAGATGCAATAACCTAAAACAACCATCTCATTTTGTATATATTTTTTATACAAAAACCATAATTATATAGTATTACTTATATTTGTCGTCTTTTAAATTTAAGTTGTGCTACGTGCATATAAATAATTTTATAGAATACAATACAAATATAATTTAAAATGTTCATATTCATAATTACGAAGATTTTATTTTACATCTATATGTTCTGTATCCGGTACTTTTGTGCAGAAATGAAGACAAAAGAAGTAAGAAGATGGGGAAATACCAGAAGAAAACTGCAAGAGTAACGGCAATAACAGACAGACGAAGAAGATAAAAGGAAGTTTCTTGTTGGCAAACATTGTCTGTTGTTTGTTTGTTGCTTGGCTTTGAAACTTTCTTTTGGGTGTTTGTGTGATCTCCAAGTGAATGAGTGACTGTATTTATAGGGAATTAAAAGCTCTTCCAACTTCCCAAGTGCTTGAATTTGAAAATATATATGAATCTCTTCTCTCTCCCACTACAGCCCCACTTTCACAGATCCACACTTTCTTTGATCTTTCGGCAATTTTTTCCCACGCCTGACTGTGACCCCACTTTAAAGCACACACTGCTTCATCACAAATTAATTTGTAGAAGACAATTAGCATATAATAACTCTACGCATATAAAAAATCAAATACATAATAAGATACAAATAAAGCACCACATACTAATCAAGGTAATCTAAGGATCACAAATAAAGCACCACACACGCCTGATTGTGATACCAACAAGGGTTGGTTTAGTTGGTAAGGATCGTCCCCTTCGCCCATTTGGCTTAGGTTCAAGTCCCACTGCCGGCAGAGCGATATTGCGTAACGCTTTCCCTGACCTTGGAATGAGGTAGCCTCCCCTCCTCTTAAACTTTTTTCTACAGCTAAAAATAATAAGATACAGATATTTTATAAAAAAATGGTCTCACATCATGTAAGCTTCAATCTTTTTAATACATATGTGTCTTATTATGTATTTCCTCTCTGTATTTTTAGCATTGTTGATTAACATATTATTATGTTGGCACCATTGATCTTAATATTGTATAAGCTTGTAACTTCGTGTACTTGGAATCAACCACCATATGCACTATCCATATTTACACAATACAACATAAATTATAATTTCATCATTCATAATTCACACTATGTAAATTTTAAATCTAATGGGAACTTTGTTTATAGGGTAAATGATATTAGTAGTTCCTATATTTTCTCTTATGTCATTTTATTTCATTTATTTTTAATTGACTTAATTTTAACTCTTAATTATAATTTTTGTGTCAATTTGGTTCGATTGATAATGCCGTTATGCTGTGTTTGGTTGGGGGAGTTAGGGAGAGATTTGGAAAGGGAAAAGGAAAAGGTGTGTGAAACTATGTGAAATGTAGGTATATTTTTTTTACATTTCACCTGCCTTTTCCATTTCTCTTTCCAAATTCCTCAACCAAACACAGCATTAGTGTTTTTGACAAAAAAATAACCACTAAATTAGTGAGTTAATTTTTGTGTCAATTTGATTTAATTAATGACACAGTTAATATTTTTAACGGAAAATGATCACTCAATTAGTTGAGATTATTAAATCATTGAGTTGAGCAAAATTATAATTTTATCTATAAAGTCATGACACATACCACTTGCGTATGTATTTTCTAAATAAAAAATACTAACCGTTGTAATCAATTAAACTAAATTGAAATAAAATTATAAATTCAAGATAAAAATCAAATAAATTAAAATTATAAAAATTAAAATAACACAAAAATTAAAATATAAGAAATACTGACATAATTTACCTATGTATATGTGGTCATGGAGGTAATAAATAGATTTTGGGATCTTACTAATGATAACAAAGTCAGCCACCAGTTACTCACTAGTGGCCCGGCCGCCTACCACCGCCCAAATTAGGTACAATATATATATATATATTACTTTTGTTCAAAATTATTTATTCAGTATGAAAAATGAAAATTTAAAAATAATCAGTCTATTTGGTTTTAATTTTCAGAATTAAGTTTTTTAAAAATTGAGTTTTTTATTTTTTGTTTTTTTTATTTTTAGTGAATATTTTTTAAATTTTAAGCATTTTTTTTTTTACTTTTTTAGATATAACTTACTTAGATGTATCTAAAAAATAAAATATTTATCAAATAATATTTTACAAAATTAATAAATATACAAAATATGAAATATGTACTGAGTTTTCGTTTTTTTTTTTATTTGTATTTTTGGTATTTAGTGAATTTTTTAAAGATTTTTTTTACAAAAATTATACTTTTAAGTGTATTAATATTAGGTGTGTCTAAAAATTTTTAAAAAAAATTGCTTAAAATATTAAAAAAATTCAGTAAAAACAAAAAAAAAATATGAACAAATAAGAAAGCAAAATTTTCTGAAAAGTGTTTTCAAAAAACTAAAACCAAGCAAAGTGAACACATTTTCATGTCCAAAATTTCGCAAATTAAAAGTATTTAGAGAGATCTATTAATTGATGAAAAAAAAAATTAAAAATTTTGGTACGACTTCCATGCCAAACAAATAATTATAATTTCAGATAGAGAGAGTATGAATTTACAGAATCAAACAATGATAATAAACACTAAGATGAAATATTGGACAATTCCTAAAAATTAATAAGCAAGCAAACGAAGTAAAGAAGTTCATATACTTAGATTAAAATAATAGAACAGTAGGCATGTAAATCTTAAAGAAAATTGGAGAAATATATATAATCCAATTGTGGATAACTGAGAGACATACATTAATTGTTCTTCTTTACCAACACCATTCAAGCATGCATGATATGAAGAAACTTGTAGAAATCTCTTGTATTTTGTACAATGGTAATGGATAGAAGTAAAAAAACATACATTAATACAAATAAATAGTAATATATTATATAGTGTGATTTGTTTGACCAGATATTATTATGATGAAATTTGTAACTCGTGTATGATGTAACAGTCACATTAATAAAATAATATTTTATTTTTATTAAAAAAATTCAACAATATTATAGATATATATTTCCAAATTAGCAGGCTGAGGTATATCTTATCATCTTCATAAAAAGCAAACAGTGTTATGAACAATATTATGTATGTACAGAGAAAATAAAAAAAATAAAAAAAAAATTTATTGGGTATTATAAGTATTATACACTAAGTCATGTGTTTAATGGAGGGTTCAGAGTGTGTTCGTACGTATATGTGATTGATTCGATTCATTTTAACTTTCTTATTTTTTATTTTATGCATCACTAACCGTAATTAAGAATTGTTAATTTCTTATCAAATGTTAGAATGTTATAATATATAATTAATCTTTGTAGTAGGTGACAAGAGAATTTAAGTGTGTTGAAGAATATTATCCTTTCAATATGGGATGCCATGTCAGCCCTTAATGATCAAGGTTTGAGTGGAATTTATTATACTTGCATAGAATTAAACCATTACTTCTCAAAACAGATAATTTGCGGCTAGGTGAGGAAAGGGATTTGCTTTCTCTTTCTTTCTCAGACAAACCACCCACAGTAACGAAGATTAGTGGTAAAAGGTTTGTCAGTGGGAATTTTTTTGTGTAATCAATCCAAACATTGTGGTTGGGACACTCCAATCTAGTTATATGATTTGAAGTTATATGTTAAACCTATTGTTTTATTCACAAAGTCAAATGGTGCCACTAATTTGAGTTTCAACCGTTTTCAACTTGTCACAACTGAGCTCAGTCAATTATTAGGCTACTTAGGTTGTCATCTAATACTTACAAAAAATTTTAATAAAATTTTTCTAGCCGAAAGTTCTAACTTTTGAAAAAATTAGTTAAATAAGATTTCATTTTGATATTTAGTTTGAGTCATCCAAAAATCTTGAGCCCGCATTGCATTTGGGCTTCTAAATTTGCAAAATCGAATAAAAGACTTTGGTATAATGGATGAAACAACAATTATGTTAATAAGTATGATGTCTGAATTCGAATCTCAATATCGTTACTACCACTTTCTTCCCCCTCTAAAATCTTGCAAATAAAAACTCCATTTTTATGCTTTTTAGCTTTTCGTCCATAGAACAAAAATATTAGAAAATTAATTTAATGTCATATGACTCATCACGAAAAGGCTGTATCGAAAAGTTTAACAATTGACATTTTACGATGCTAATAAATGCACCTTTTATAATTCATTTTGTCGCTAGAATTAACAACAATTTTAACAACTAAAATATTTTGTTGATAAAGAGTGATTTCAAGATTTCTGAGTGAGTTTTGGTTTCTATTCAACTTGGTTATTATTGCATCATCAGCCTCCCTCATGACCTCGATGTGAAGAATTCAAAATCACTCACTTGCAAATAGATAAATAAATAAACATGCTTCACCCATGACTCTAAATACAAGGACCAAATCAAAAACATAGTGTAGAAAAAAAAAAAAAAAAACAAAAACTTATTGAAACATATATGAAAATCATACCGATGCCTGACGTTGATATCCTTCAAAACTTCTTGATTGCATATGTTCCATTGACAAATTTCAATTGAATTATTCAGATAGAGCCTCATGAATTTATGATATACATGCTTCAAAAAGAGACTTATTTTAGAGTGACTTCTTTGTGTTTGCTTTATATACAAATTATACTACTGTATATTGTTATTTTAATTTAATAAATAACATATTCACATTCACATTCAATTCTTATATAGTGGGTTCCACATTTAGATTAAAATTGATCTATACACTATTTTTTTGAAGAGTAATGTTAAGGATCCTAATGCTATGTTTGGTTGGGAGATTTAGGAAGGGATTTAGAAAGGGAAAGGGAAAAGGCGTGTAAAACTAGGTGAAATGTAAATATATTTTATTCACATTTCACCTAATTTTTCCCTTTCCCTTTTCAAATCCCTTCTCAAATCCTCCAACCGCACAACGAATGTTTTATGTTTATCAATATTTTTACCAAATGTGTGTAGCACCCACATGGGACATTTGGTAAAAATGTTGGTATAATATTTGATAAAAATGTTGGTATTTTGGAGTCCCTAGTATTTAATAAAATTTTTAAGGCTGGTTTGGCATTGATGCTTTAGTAGGTTTTATTTTTTTTTCTTTTTATTTTTAGAATAAAAAATTTGATGTGTTTGGTAAATGTTAATTATTATATTTTATTTTATTTTTGTGAGTAAGAAAATTAAGTGGGCTTTGGCTTTATTTAACCGAAAATAAACAAACTTATTGTTTTTGTTTTGTTTATTTAGCCAAAAAGTTATGTTTTTAATTATAGCCAAACAAAGCCCAAGGCATCTAGGTCTTTTGTGCTTTAACTTGGTCTTACATTAAAGAGTCATCCAAATTACAGATAATCTCCCACAAAAACATCACAATTATTCTCCAACTAGGTCTCTCTCTCTCTCTCTCTCTCTCTCTCTCTCTCTCTCTCTCTCTCTCTCTCTCTCTCTCTCATTAGGATGCACTCATAATGAGTCCTACTTCTTAGGGATAATTGAAAGAGAGAGATTGCTAACAACAAATGAAGTGTGTTTGTGTGTGTTTCCTTTTCAATTAATTAAGATTTTACTTTTTCGGGTGAATCATAAATAAATTAAAGTAAGATTTGATTGCCCGACTTGGTCCAATTCAACTGTTCCCATCTCTTATTAATTAGTCATGGCCCATGGGCCCAACATACTATGAAGTTGGGCCTTGGTAGAGTTTCTGATCCACTTGACTATATCCCGCCCACAATAGCCCATTCAAACCCTTCGTTGTAGCAATATTAAAGAAGTCAAAGAGCTCTCACTTGGTTTGTATCATACTTTTATGTAGTATAATTATCATCTGTTTATAAACTTCAATTACGATAAACATTAGGTTTGGACAATTTTAGAATATGCTTAGAGAATCTAAGAATCTAAAGGTGTAATCAATTTAGTTTAATTAGCCCGTGTTCGGGAAAAAAATTAAACTTTTCAATTTTATTTGGTGAGAAATGACAACTAATCGCACGCTACAGTTTGATTTTGTCAATTTTTAAATTTAGTGAAAAAGGATTGATAAGAAACTTTAAATTTATAAAATTTCACGTTTAGAATAAATGAAGAGAGATAATGTGAGTTGCTCTATAATTTTTTTTTCTAGTTTTTTTATTATTATATATTTTTTGGTACAAAAATAGTATATTTATATTAATTAATAAATATGAGACTTATTATTTTATATCTAGTGATAAAATTATAATTTTTAAATTTATTTATATATAACATTTTCTTTTTCTCCCTTGGGCATCTCCAATTCTAGCCTCAATCTTTGTACTTTTTGACTCAAACTTATACCGAATTAATTTTTTTTTTTTTTAAAACCCAAATCAAAAGACCACTCTGAAATTTACAATTATGTCATTATTAAAATTTAGGGCAAATTACATATACCTCTCTCCAGATTTAACTAAATTACAGATATTTCCTTGAGATTTCGGAAATTACAGATATTCTCTTGAGGTTTATATTTTCATAACAAATTACCCCTAATTTGTTATGCAAATATAATCTTCAGGGAGTATCTGTAATTTCTCAAACCTGAGGAGTAATCTGTAATTTTACTAAACCTCGAGGGAGTATATGTAATTTGCCCATAAATTTAATTTAAGGGTGTTTACACACAAGTACTCATTTATGAATTTATATTCCATTAAATCTTAATTAAGATTTTTTAGGCCTTCAAGTACTATTAAATTTTTAATTATCGGAATTACCCTTCAAATAATGATTATTCATCATTTATGATTATTATTAATAAACAAACATGATAATTTGACATTTATTTTGATTTTCAAAACTTTAAAATATCAATTTTAAAATTGAAAAAACTAAAAAAAACATTATGTGAAAATTTTATTTTATTTTATTTTTTGAAAAATTGAATTATTTTTTTGTGCAAAACTGAACATTTTGTGTCTATAAACGAGCATGATGATGGAACATTGATGAAAAACAAAAAATAAATTTGAAAAAATTGATAATATTCTCAGTTTTAAAATAAAAAACAAATAACGTTCTTAATTTTATTGAATAGTTGAATCAAACCAATATATAGAAGAGCAGAAACGTTTAATCTCATGTTCTATTTTTTTTTATCAGTTAGTGAAACAATTATCGTGAACATTACTATGTAAAATTGACAATATTTTTAGTTTTAAAAATTAGAAAAAACTGGTAATATTATCAATTTCACTAAATAGAACTTATTAATTTAAAAAATCTTAAACAATATATGAACTATCATTACAAATAAGACTTTTAAATAATTAACTCATAATTTAAAATTAAATCTGAATTTGTCCATGCGAACGTTTCATATCAAATAATTTTTTGGATAAAGCACCAATAAATCCTAAAATATAATTTTGCAATCTATTTAGTCTCACATTTTTTCTTTTGAACCCAAAAGTTTAATTAAAGTGAAAATTACACAAAATGGTAGTCACTTATACGTTTGGGTTTAATTTTTTAAGGATAAAAGTGAGTTTCTCCAAATGTGAAATTACACATTTGGGCAATCCGCACTATAGAGGTTTTAGATTTTTCCTATTTTTGAAACAAATCCTAACAATAATATAACACTCCAATCTAATACTCCTGTGGGTGTTGATTTCCGACCACACAACCAAAAAGGAAACTTAGGTAGAGAGCACTGGAAGAATAGATTAAGCCCAACAACCTGTAACAAGAAGATGAGAATCCGACGGTGATTCGTCCAACCAAGGCACTTCGACAATCAAGTCAGTAATCAATATCTCTCAAAGATAGAAAATTGGCGGCGGTTCGTCCACCTGGGGCACTCCGACAATCAAGTCAGTAATCAATATCTCTCAAAGATAGCAAATTATGTTTAAACTCACCAGAAAGAATTTACCTTTGACCCACGAGAGTGCCTTACTTTTATAACCAGCAATGACCTGATCCCTTTAGAAGCCTTATTTCAATGGACTCAGGCTTAATGCACATCCTGGAACCTTAGCTAGATAGAGATAAACTCTTCTTGAGCCTTATCTTTATCCAGACTGAGATCCTCTTATGTTTTAGGACTTTTATCCCTTATCTGCTTATCTCAGATTTCGAAATCTCCACAGATAACCTCGGTCTAACCGAGATCATCTCTGCGGTGTGAGCAAGCCACGTGGCACCTCGACTGACACTTCAGTGTCACCTTAGCCATGTGATGTAATTCACAAAATACTTCTCCACAATTGTCCCATAAGTTCTACTACCTCGGCAATCTGAGGTGTTGCAATCTATATTGTTTGTTTAATCAACACACCGGCTCAATCTGAGGTGGATGTCGTTCCGAATCTTTTCTTCCTGCCCGTTGTTGGCCATCTATTCTTATTAAGTTCCCATAGACGGTGCCAAACTGTGAGTGTTGATTTCCGACCACACAACTAAACAGGGAACTCAACTAGAAAGCACCAGCAGAATAGATTAAGACCAACAACTTGCACAAGAATATGATAATCCAGTGGTGGTTCATTCATCCGGGGGCACTCCGACGATCAAGTCAGAAATAAATATCTCTCAAGATAGCAGATTGGAAGTGGTTCGTTCACCTGGGGGCACTCCGACGATCAAGTCAGTAATTAATATCTCTCAAAAATAACAAATTATGCATAACTCACAAGAAAGAACTTACCTTTGACCCACAAGGGCCCCTTAATTTTATAACCAGCAGTGACCTAATCCTTTTAGAAGCCTTACTTTAATGGACACAGGTTCAGTGCTCATCCTGCACCCTCAGCTAGATAGAGATAAACTCTTCTTGAGCCTTATCTTTATCCAGACTGAGATCCTCCCCTGTTCTAGAACTTTTGTCCCTTATCTATTTATCTCAGAATCCGGCATCTCCAAAGATATCCTCGGCCTAACCGAGATCATCTCGGCAGTGTAACCAGGCCACGTGTCACATCGGCTGACATTTTGGCGTCACCTTAGCTACGTGCTATCATTCACAAAACACTTTCCCATAATTGCCCCTAGGTTTTATTACCTCAGCAATCTGAGCTGATGCAACCTACATCATTTGTCTAATCAACACGCCCAACTCAATCTGAGGTGAATGTCATCCTTAATCTTTTCTTCTTGCCCGATGTTTTCCATCCATTCTCCTTAAGTTTCCACAGATGACGTCAAATTGTGAGTGTTGATTTCCGACCACATAACCAAAAGGGGAACTCAGCTATAGAGCACTGACAGAATAGATTAAGCCTTATAACCTATAATAAGAAGATGAGAATCCGGCAGTAGTTCATCCACCCAGGGGCACTTCGACAATCAAGTTAGTAATCAATATCTCTCAAAGATAGCAACTTAGCGGTAGTCCGTCCACCCGGGGGCACTCCGACGATCAAGTCAGTAATCAATATCTCTCAAAGATAACAAATTGTGCTTAAACTCACAAGAAAGAACTTACATTTGACCAACAAGGGTGCCTTGTTTAATAACCAGTAATGACATGATCTCTTCAGAAGCCTTACTGCAATGGACTCAGGTTCAGTGCTCATCATGTACCCTCAATTAGATAAAGATAAACTCTTCTTGAGTCTTATCTTTATCCAGACTAAGATCCTCCCTTGTTCTAGGACTCTTGTCCCTTATCTGCTTATCTCGGATTCCGGCATCTCCACAGATAACGTCGGCCTAACCAAGATCATCTCAGCAATGTGACTAGGCCACGTGGCACCTCGGCTGACACTTCAGTGTCACTTTAGCCACGTGCTGTCATTCACAAAAAACTTTCCCACAACTGCCCCTTAGGTTCTATTACCACGACAATCTGAAGTGATGGAACCTACATCATTTGTCTAATCAACACGCTGATTAAATTTGAGGTGGATGTTATCCACAATCTTTTCTTTCGATCTATTGTTGGCGATCCATTCTCCTTAAGTTCCCACAGACGGCACCAAATTGTGCGCGTTGATTTCCAACCACATAATCAAAAGGGGAACTCAGCTGGAGAGCATTGCCAGAACAAATTAAGCCCAACAACTTGAAACAAGAAGATAAGAATCGAACGGTGGTTTGTCCACCTGGGGGTATTTCGACAATCAAGTCAGTAATCAATATCTCTTAAAGATAACAAATTGGCGATGATTTATCCACATGGGGGCACTCCGACGATCAAGTCTGTAATCAATATCTCTCAAAGATAACAAATTGTGCTTAAACTCACAAGAAAAAATTTACCTTTGACCCACGAGGGTGCCTTGTTTTTATAACCAGAAGTGACCTAATCCCTTTAGAAGCCTTACTTCAATGGACTCAGGCTCAGTGCTCATCCCGGACCCTCAGCTAGATAGAGATAAACTCTTCTTAAGCCTTATCTTCATCCAGACTAAGATCCTCCCCTGTTCTAGGACTCTTGTTTCTTATCTGCTTATCTCAGATTCTAGTATCTCCACAGATAACCTCGGCCTAACCGAGATCATCTCGACAGTGTAACCAAGCCACGTGCCACCTCGACCGACATTTCGCTGTCACCTTAGCCACGTGATGTCATTCACAAAATACTTCCCCACAACTACCCCATAGGTTTTATTACCTCAGACATCGTTTGTCTAATAAACACGTCGGCTCAATCAGAGGTGGATGTCGTCCCCAATTTTTTCTTCCTACCCGTTGTTAGCTATCTATTCTCCTTAAGTTCCTACAGATGGCACCAAACTATGGGTGTTAATTTTCGACCACATAAATAAACAAAGAACTCAATTGCAGAGCACCGACAAAATAGATTAAGCCCAACAACCTGCACAAAAAGATAAGAATCTGGCGGTGGTTCGTCCACCTAGGGGCACTTCGACAATAAAGTCAGCAATCAATAACTCTCAAAGATAGCAAATTGGCGGTGGTTTGTACCCAAGAGAACTCCAACAATCAAGTCAATAATCAATATCTCTTAAAAATAGGAAATTGTACTTAACTCACAAGAAATAACTTACCTTTGACCCATGTAGATGCTTTGTTTTTATAACCAACAACGATATGATCCCTTTAGAAGCCTTACTTCAATAGACTCAGGCTCAGTGCTCATCTTGGACCCTCAACTAGATAGAGAGAAACTCTTCTTGAGCATTATCTTTATCCAGACTGAGATCCTCCCTTGTTTTTAGGACTCTTGTCCCTTGTCTACTTATCTCGGATTCCAGCATCTCCACAAATAACCTCGGCCTAACCGAGATCTTCTTGGCAATGTGACCAGGCTACATGTCATATCGACTGACACTTCGACGTCACATTAGCCACGTGCTGTCATTCACAAAATACTTCCCCACAACTGCCCCTTAGGTTCTATTACCTCGACAATCTGAGGTGATGCAACCTATATCGTTTGTCTAATAAACACACCGGCTTAATCTGAGGTAGATGCCGTCCCCAATCTTTTCTTTCTGCCCGTTGTTGGCCATCTATTCTCCTTAAGTTCCTATAGATGGCGTAAAATTATCAGTGTTGATTTCCGACCACACAACCAAAAAGGGAACTCAGCTGGAGAGCACTGACAGAGTAGATTAAGCCCAAAAACCTATAATAAAAAGATGAGAATCTGGCGGTGGTTCGCCCACCCGTGGGAACTTCGACAATCAAGTCAATAATCAATATTTCTCAAAGATAACAAATTGGAAGTGGTTTGTCCACCGGAGGGCACTCTGACGATCAAACCAGTAATCAATATCTTTCAAAGATAGCAAATTGTACTTAGACTCACAAGAAAGACTTTACTTTTGACCTATGAGGGTGCCTTGTTTTTATAACCAGCAGTGACCTGATCTCTTTAGAAGCCTTACTTCAATGAACTCAGGCTTAGTGCTCATCTTAGACCCTTAACTAGATAGAGATAAACTCATCTTGAGCCTTATGTTTATCCAAACTGAGATCATCCCTTGTTCTAGGACTCTTGTCCATTATCTACTTATCTCAGATTCCGACATCTCTGTAGATAACCTGAGCCTAATCAAGATCATATTGGCAGTGTGTCCAGGCCACATATCACCTCAGTTGACACTTCGGTGTCACCTTAGCCATGTGCTGTCATTCACAAAATATTTCCCCACAACTATCCCCTAGGATTTATTACCTCGGCAATCTGAGGTCATGGAACCTACATCGTTTGTATAATCAACATGCCTGCTCAATCTGAGGTGGATGTTGTCTCCAATCATTTCTTTCTACCCAATGTTGGCCATCTATTCTCCTTAAGTTCCTACAGACAGCGCCAAATTTGGGGTGCTGATTTCTGACCACACAATCAAAAGGGGAACTCAGTAGTAGAGCACTGGAAAAATAGATTAAGCCCAGCAACCTGTAACAAAAAGATGAGAATCATGCGGTAATTCGTCCACCCGAGAGCACTTCGACAATCAAGTCAGTAATCAACATCTCTTAAAGATAGCAAATTGGTGGTGGTTCATCTACCCGGGGGCACTCCGACGATCAAATCAGTAATCAATATCTCTCAAAAATAGCAAATTATGCTTAAACTCAGAAGAAAGAATTTACCTTATGACCCATGAGGGTGCTTTACTTTTATAACCATTAGTGACCTGATCCCTTTAGAAGCCTTACTTCAATGGACTCAGGCTCAGTGTTTATCCAGGACCCTCAGCTAGATATAAATTAATAAACTGTTCTTGAGCCTTATCTTTATCCGAACTGAGATCCTCTCCAGTTCTATGACACTTTTCTCTTATCTACTTATCTCGGATTCTAGCATCTCCGCAGATAACCTCAGCCTAACCAAGATCATCTCGACAGTGTGACCAGGCCATGTGGCACTTCGGCATCACCTTAGCCATGTGCTGTCATTCACAAAACACTTCCCCACAACTGCCCCATATGTTCTATTACCTCGGTAATCTAAGGTAATGAAACCTACATCGTTTGTTTAATCAACATGCCGGCTTAATTTGAGGTGGATGTCGTCACCAATCTTTTCTTCTTGCCCGTTATTGGCCATCTATTCCCCTTAAGTTTCCATAGACGGCGCCAAACTGTGAGTGTTGATTTCTGACCGCATAACCAAACGGGGAACTGAGCTGGAAAGTACAGACAGAATAGATTAAGTCCAACAACATGCACAAGAGGATGAGAATTTGATGGTGGTTCGTCCACCCGGGGCACTTCGACGATCAAGTTAGTAATCAATATTTCTTGAAGATAGCAAATTGTGCATAACCAACAGTGGCATAATCCCTTTAGAAGCCTTACATCAATGGATTCAGGCTCACTGCTCGTCCAGGACCGTCAGCTAGATAGATATAAACTCTTTTTGAGCCTTATCGTTTTTCAGACTGAGATCCTCATCCGTTTTAGGACTCTCGTCCCTTATCTGCTTATCTCGGATTCCAGCATCCCCACAGATAACATCGGCCTAATCGAGATCATATCGGCAGTGTGACCAGGCCACATGGCACATTGGCTAACACTTCGGCATCACTTTAGCCACGTGCTGTCATTCACAAAATACTTTCCCACAACTGCCCGTAGGTTCTATTACATCGGCAATCTGAGGTGATGAAACATACATCGTTTGTCTAATTAACCCGCCGGCTCAATCTGAGGTGGATGTCGTCCTCTATCCATTTTTCATGCTCGTTGTTGGCTATCTATTCTCTTTAAGTTCCCACAGACGGTGCCAAAATGTGAGTGTTGATTTTCGACCACATAACCAAACAGAGAACTCAACAATAGAGCACCGGCAGAATAGATTAACCCCAACAACCTGTAACAAGAATATGAGAATCCGGCGGTGGTTCGTCTACCTAAGGGCACACCGACGATCAAGTCAATAATCAATATCACTCCAAGATAGCAAATTGTGCTTAAACTCACAAGAAAGAACTAACCTTTGACCTATGACGGTGCCTTGCTCTTATAACCAGCAGTGACCTGATCCCTTTAGCCTTGCTTCAATAGACTCAGGCTCAGTGCTCATCCTGGACCCTTAGTTTGATAGATAGAGAAACTTTTCTCGAGCCTTATCTTTATCCAGATTGAGATCCTCCCCTGTTCTAGGACTCTTGTCCCTTATCTGTTTGTCTCGGATTCCAATATTTCCACAGATAACCTCGGCCTAACCGAGATCATCTCGGCAATGTGACTAGGCCACATGGCACATCGGCTGATACTTCAG
Source organism: Camellia lanceoleosa (assembly GCA_025200525.1). Classification (NCBI taxonomy): domain Eukaryota; kingdom Viridiplantae; phylum Streptophyta; class Magnoliopsida; order Ericales; family Theaceae; genus Camellia; species Camellia lanceoleosa. The sequence goes on from CM045761.1 coordinate 26,411,606, forward strand.
CGTCACCTTAGCCATGTGCTGTCATTCAATAAATATTTCCCCATAATTGCCACGTAGGTTCTATTATTTCAGCAATCTAAGGTGATGAAACCTACATCGTTTGTCTAATCAACACGTCGGCTCAATTTGAGGTGGATGTCATCCCCAATATTTTCTCCTTCCCCGTTGTTGGCCAACTATTCTCCTTAAGTTATGACAAATGACGCCAAATTGTGGGTGTTGATTTTCAACCACACAATTAAAAGGGGAACACAACCGGAGAGCACTAGCAGAATAGATTAAGTTCAACAACCTGTAACAAGAATATGAGAATCCGGCGGTGGTTCATCCATTCGGGAGTACTTCGATAATCAAGTCAGTAATCAATATCTCTCAAATATAGAAAATTGGCGGTGGTTCGTTCTCCAGGGAGTACTCTGACGATCAAGTTAGTAATCAATATCTCTCAAAGATAGCAAATTGTGCTTAAACTCACAAGAAAGAACTTACCTTTAACCCACGAGGGTGCCTTACTTTTATATCCAGTAGTGACCTGATCCCTTTAGAAGCCTTACTTCAATGGAGTCAGGCTCAGTGCTCATCCTGGACCTTTAGTTAGAAAGAGATAAACTCTTCTTGAGCTTTATCTTTATCCAGACTAAGATCCTCCTTTATTTTAGGACTCTTGTCCCTTATCTACTTATCTCAGATTTCGGCATCTCCGCAGATAACTTCGGCCTAACCGAGATCTTCTTGACAGTATGACCAGGCCACGTGGAATCTCGACTGACACTTCAGCGTCACCTTAGCCACATGCTGTCATTCACAAAATACTTTCCCACAACTGCCCCTTAGGTTCTATTACCTCGGTAATTTGAGGTGATAGAACCTACATTGTTTGTCTAATCAACACGCCGACTAAGTCTAAGGTGGACGTCGTCTCGAATCTTTTCTTCTTGCCCATTTTTAGCCAACTATTCTCCTTAGGTTTCTACAGATAGCGCCAAATTATGGGTGTTGATTTCCGACCACACAACCAAAAGGGAAACTCAGCTGGAGAGTACTGACAGAATAGATTAAGCACAACAACCTATAACAAGAAGATGGTTCGTCCACCCGGGGGCACTTTGCCAATAAAGTCCGTAATCAATATCTTTCAAAGATAGCAAATTAGCGATGGGTCATCCACCCTGGGGCACTCCGACGATTAAGTTAGTAATCAATATCTCTCAACCATAGCAAATTGTGCTTAAACTCACAAGAAAGAATTTTCCTTTGACCCACGAGGGTGCCTTGCTTTTATAACCAGCAGTGACCTGATCCTTTTAGAAGCATTACTTCAATGGACTAAGGCTCAGTGCTCATCCTAGACCATCAACTCGATAAAGATAAACTCTTCTTGAGCCTTATCTTTATCCAGACTAAGATGCTCCCCTATTCTAGGACTCTTGTCTTTTATCTGCTTCTCTCAGATTCCGACATCTCCACAAATAACCTCGGCCTAACCGAGATCATCTTAGTAGTGTGACCAGGCCACATGGCACCTCGACCGACACTTCAGCGTCACCTTAGCCACGTGTCATTCACAAAATACTTCCTCACAACTGCCCTGTAAGTTATATTACCTCGGCAATTTGAGATGATGAGACCTACATCATTTGTCTAATCAACACGTCTGCTCAATCTGAGGTAGATGTGGTCCCCAATCTTTTCTTCCTGTCTGTTGTTGGCCATTTATTCTCTTTAAGTTTCGACAAACAGTGCCAAATTGTGGGTGTAGATTTTCGACCACACAACCAAAAGGGAAACTCAGCTAGAGAGCACTAGCAGAATAGATTAAGCCCAACAACCTATAACAAGAAGATGAAAATCCAACGATGGTTCGTCCATCCAGCGGCACTTCGACAATCAAGTCAGTAATCAATATCTCTAAAAAATAGCAAATTAGCGGTGGTTCGTCCACCCAACACTACAACATATAAGACTTTTGGCGACCAATTATTTTGGTCCCTAAAACTATTATTTTAGTCTCTAAATGGTTTTTGTGACAAAATTAATTTCGTCACTAAAAAAGTCACTAAAAGTGCGTCTAGAAAAGTCTTTAGCGACCAATTTTTGAAAATGTCCCCAAAAATGACAATTAGCGACCAATTTTATATTGTCACAAAATGTTTGATTTTACAAGACTAAACGTTTGGTCGCTAATACTTCGTCATAAAATGTCCCCAATTGGTCGCAAAAAACAAAATAATGACTCTTTTAACGACTATGACATTTGGTCGCTAAAAGACATATAACTTTCTCTACAACACATTTTTGTCGCTAAAAATCAAAGTTAAATTTTGTAATCATTTAATCTCGTAGCTAAAATACACAAAATTAAATGTCATCCAATCATATTAAAAAAAAATTGACATCCACATATCAAACCCACTCTATTCCCAAACCATAATGAGCATATAGAAAGTAAATTTGACAAAAATTAAAACTGAAAGTTTCCAAATTCAAATCAAAGTAGTAACAATTCAAATGAAGAATAGCAACATAGTTTCTTCAAAGAAAATATCTAAAAAAGCATTTCCTCAACATCAATATCGGGCTTTATATCAGACAGGCTTGGCACAAGAGGCTTCAAGCTGTACTTAGATGTGACACCCTTTGGACATTCCTACAACCCAAAATTCAAAAAGAAGAATCAAATAATAAGAACTAACACAACATAACATCATTAAATAATCAATAGTCATTCATAATCAAACAAGCTACAAATAATGAAAAAACACGTTATCTCAGTGTACTTGAAGTATTAGTGAGCTATAATAAGAATCAACACAACAAGAAAGTGAGTCACCTAGAATTGAGGCATTTTTTTTTTCTGCCATACCTTTCTTGGCGAAGTTTTTCAGCCATAGGATCCAATGGCACTTCCTTCACTAATTCAAGAATTTTTTCCTTCTGTACACTCACTTTTGCACTTGTCTTCTTGAAGACCTTTTCTACAGTAGCTACAGGTGCAGGGGCGGGTGCCTAATCATATCACATGAAAAACAACAAAATATTTTAGTGGAAGCCAAGTGAGGATAATAAATAACAAAATAGCAAAAAAATGGGGTTAGCTTACAACAAATTCAAACATAATCAAGTGGGTCAGTTGTTATAGGTTCAAACAAAAAATGACACCAGTGAAGAAATTGCAAAACAATCTAAATATGACACCAGTGAATGATGCTTATTGATAGTACCTTTGCAGCAACAGATTCCATTGCATGCTTCCTCCATAGATCAGCTTTCCGAGTTTCAAATTCCTCTCTACTCATGATGGGGGGTCCAGGATTGATGCCCATCCTAAAATCCGCAAGATTCCTAAAATCCGCAAGAAAATTAGTCAAATTTAATTTTAAAAAAGAAGAAGAAAATATGACTTCAAATTTAATTAAAATTATTTTTTGGTTGTTTAATTCAAACAGCAGCATCAAAAACAAGATTTCGATTCTTTGTAAGAAAAAATCTCAGAGAAGAGAAATTCTGAGCATTTCTCTTCTGGGTGCCCCATTATCTTTTCCGGCCAAATTGGTGTTCTACCAAATTGTTGATCGTAACCCACCACCAAGAGTACCTGCTGCAGTTCATACAAATAATGAAAAATAAATAAATTTAGACAACAAAAAACATACTGATTTTGATTTCAACAAACAAACATCGCCACTGCTGCTCACTTCTCTCTTGAATTCGATTTTTAGATAACTCCCCGCGAAGAGGAAGAAGTTGAACTCGTCAATCAAATAAAATACTAAATGGGTAATTCCTTGAATACAATACAGGTCAAATGATCATACATCATAACAATTATTGAACCATAAAAGCTTCAAATGATTCATAAACACAGAACTTGGTTAAAGACTCTTCCAATACAACTAAAAACTTTTGGAGTACACTATCACCCGCAAAGAGCAAATGGATGTGGTACACGTGATATGACTACAGGTATAACAATACCTTCTCCTTTCTAATGAGCTCGCAGCCCTCCACAGGTCCAGTAATTGAAAAAACCTCTTGAATGAGGGGTTCTGTCACCTGTGTATGAATGTTTCCCACATACCTGCATTTTCTCAAACGTAAAGAAACTACAAGTTTTAAAAAAGAAGAAAACAAAGAAAATAAATTAAGCAATAAGAAACTCCTCCAGTTGTTGAAATCTAAAAAGTACGCACCACATAATTTATGTTGTATAAATATTGATCTGATATTTTTGGAATTTATAAAAATAAAGGGGGGAAATAAAGAAATAAAACAAGTCCAAAAGACAAAGAAAACTAAAAAGACTGAAACAAAATTTCATATCTAGCAAAGATTGTGACTAGGGCATAATGGTGAGACAGCAAACATGCAATAAAAGAATAAAAGAAAAAGAGAAGAAAAAAAATGTCTGGACAACACTCACACACTGCGGCATGTACTTGGATCAAACCCAGAGGGTAGATTTCAGCTTGGGATAGGCTCAATTTGCAAAATAAAAAAGTGAAAAAAAAAAACAAAAAAAAAGAAAAAAAAAAGGAACAAAATAAAACCCCAAAATGATAGGAACAACAAGGCTATTTTCAGATGACATCCCCAACCAAACTTTACCACCCACCAACATGAAGCAAGAGATCTAAATCAATCCAAATTAAATAAAGGCACTAAAAAAAAAATCAAATTGTATCTCACCAACAACCTACAAGAATAATTATTTCCTAATAACCATCTTGTCAATTTTAACTTCAAAGAACTTTAGTTTTCACTTATCCAAAACCTATAAAATACCAACGAAGTCATAATTCACAAGGCATGAAATCAGAGAATATCGATATCGACCTTATCTAAAATATATGAAATGCAATCTAGGCAAGGCACAAAACTCAAGAAAACCTTACCCACAAAAGAGTATTATTAGATATGAGTTGTTCAATTCCATTTCACATTTTACTTGAACACAAAGAACATACTAAAAAAATAGGCTTCATCTTTCAAATAAATCATGATAATATTAATTACTTTCTGATTTTGGACTTGTAGGCAATGGATCTCGATGTCCAACATCCACATTCGACTTTATTCGTTGATTATGATCACAGATACAGAGCATCAAATGGCCAATATTATCTTATAGAGAACAAAATTTATGTTAGTAATCAAAATGTCTTCTAAGTCTTTGTTGATATTTTATTTGGAGAAGCCACAAAATGTGTAGGGTTTGGTACAAACCAATCGAGTTAAGTTCTCTTGCTTATGTTATGAATAATTCACTGAGGCGTGTCTTTCAAAGGTAAGCTATATTGGGGAAAATAAATTGCTTTCCTTAGAAATTGTTGTCTGAAGTGTGCAGCCTGGATATAGTGGGCTCATTCACTTGCTATACAGTGCTATCGACTTCAATATCAGGATCATCAAATTAAAATGAGTGCTGGATTCCATGAAATGACTCTTGAAATTTGTTGACAGTGAAACAAGCATACCATTACTTTTCTCCATTCTGAAACAACATATCATGCTCTAACCAATTTTCTGGTATGGGTCAGTGTACCAAACTAGTTTGGTTGGTACAACAATTATTATTTCAACTGATTATGAATTCAGCCATTTTATTTTCCGCCAAGAAGCGGAGTTATTTCAGAGCTGGTGCACAAAAGTTTACATGCTATCATCAGCAGACAACTATCAACCAAACCGCAACCATTTTCTTTTGCAACTTGTGCAGGAAATTCAATTCCTCTGTGCTGGATTTTAAAGGTGTGTACCCCAGCTGCTCATTCGGAACCCACATAGTATGGTGATCCACTCTCCTCCAATTCATGGCTTTGGGAGGTACATGTTCTAACATTTTCAAAGAACGAGATATGATTTTAATACTAACAGCATTTCGTTTGGAATCAACTCAGATAATGATTACCCCGGGCATGTAACTTTAATCATGGATGTGTCACTTGCAGCCAACAAATTTCTCAACGAACTTTATCCGAACCATGGGCAGATTTCATTATTGATTTATAACAAAAATGGCAAAAATAATCAGAGAATAGATGATATTCTTGTGTCCTTTTTCTCTTACGCATCCCCAATTCTTCATCTCCAACATGCATTAGATTAGACATACATATATACACACACACAAGTTCAATCTATGTAAACAATTGTTCAATTCCAACAATCATTAAGATAAGAAACAAGTTCAGTCTCTGTAAAACACAGATTGAAACACAATAAGAAATTGAAAATACAATAAACAGGTTGATTACGGAGATCGGAGACAATAAATAGAGATTGAAACATGATAAGAAACAAAGTAAGACATAGATTGAAACACGATAAGAAATTGAAAAAACAATAAACAGTTCAATCAATGTAAAACACAGATCGATTACGATAAGAAATTGAAAGTTCGAATTGGAGTTCTTACAGGTCGATTACGGAGATCGATTATGGAGAGAGAGAGCGACAGAGAGAAAGAGAGAGACGCACCAAAATTTGAAGAAGATTGAGCTCCCAATCTGCCTTGGAGCTCCCGACTTTAGGGCTGAAGATTGAGCAAACCGAGGTGCGAGAGGTTGAAGATTGACAATTGAAGATTGAACTCAATCTTCAAATGTGGAGCTCAATCTGCCTTGGAGCTCTTACATGTATGAAGATCGATTACGGAGAGAGAGAGAGAGAGAGAGAGAGAGAGAGAGAGAGAATGAGCAAGTCAGGGCTAAAGTGAAGAATGAGGTCCCGACTTTCTAATTGGTAAAATGATGAAAATAATTGGTCTCTAATTGTTTTTAATCGATAATAGCGAAAATATTTGGCACATAAATGTTAATAATATATTAGTGACCGAATTTATTAGTCTAAAAAAATTATGTAAGTGTATTAGCAACCAAATTTATTAGTCCAAAAAAATTATGTAACTATTAAGTGAGAATATTAATAATCATTTTTACAATTTTATAAGTAAATTATCATATATTTAAATTTGTCCCTAAAAAATTACTTTTAGCGACCAAATTTAATTAGTCCCTAAATATTAGTCTCTAAAGGACTAATTTCTTGTAGTGCAAGGGCACTCCGACGATCAAGTCAGTAATCAACATCTCTCAAAGATAGCAAATTATGCTTAAACTCACAAGAAAGAATTTACCTTTGACCCATGAGGATGCTTTGCTTTTATAACTCGCAGTGACCTGATCTCTTTAGAAGCTTTACTTCAATATACTCAGGCTCAATGCTCATCCTAAATTGTCAGCTAGATAGAGATAAACTCTTCTAGGGCATTATCTTTATTCAGACCGAGATCCTCTCCTTGTTCTAGGACTTTTGTCCCTTATCTGTTTATCTTAGATTTTGGCATCTCCTTAGATAACCTCGACCTAACTGAGATCATTTCGGCAGTGTGACCAGGCCACGTGGCACCTTGGCTGACACTTCGGCGTCACCTTAGTCACGTGCTGTCATTCACAAAATACTTCATTACAACTGCCCCGTAAGTTCTATTACCTCGGCAATCTGCGGTGATGGAACCTACATCATATGTCTAATCAACACGCCGGCTCAATGTGAGGTGGATGTCGTCCCCAATCTTTTCTTTTTGCCCGTTGTTGGCCATCTATTCTCCTTAAGTTTCCACAGACGGCGTCAAATTGTGGGTGTTGATTTCCGATCTCAAAACCAAAAGGGAAAGTCAGTTGAAGAGCACTGGCAGAATAGATTAAGTACAACAACCTCTAACAAGAAGATGAGAATCTGACGGTGGTTCGTCCACCCAAAGGCACTTCAATAATCAAGTCAGTAATCAATATCTCTAAAAGATAGCAAATTGGCGTTGGTTCATCAACCCGAGGGCACTCCGACAATCAGTCAGTAATCAATATCTCTCAAAGATAGCAAATTTTGCTTAAACTCAAAAGAAAGAATTTACTTTTTACCCATGAGGGTGCCTTACTTTTATAACCAGCAGTGACCTGATTTCTTTGTAAGCCTTACTTTAATGGACTCAAGCTCAGTGCTTATCTTGGACCCTCAGCTAAATAGAGATAAACTCTTCTTGAGCCTTATCTTTATCCAGACTGAGATCCTCCCTATTTTAGGGCTCTTGTCCCTTATCTGCTTGTCTCAGATTCCGGCAACTTCGCAGACAACCTCGGCCTAACCGATATCATCTCGGCAATGTGTCTAGGTCACGTGGCACCTCGGCTAACACTTTGGCATCACCTTAGCCACGTGCTGTCATTCACAAAATACTTTCCCACAACAGCCTCCTAGGTTCTATAACCTTGGCAATCTGAGGTGATGGAACTTACATTGTTTGTCTAATCAACACACCGGCTCAATCTGAGGTGGATGTCGTCTCCAATCTTTTCTTCATTCCCGTTATTGGCCATCTATTTTCCTTAAGTTCCCACAGATGGTGCCAAATTGTAGGTGTTGATTTCCGACCACATAACCAAAAGGGGAACTCAACTGGAGAGCACTAGCAAAGTAAATTAAGCCCAACAACCTGTAACGAGAAGATGAGAATCTGGCGATGGTTCGTCCACCCGGGGGCACTTCGACAATCAAGTTAGTAATTATTATCTCTCAAAGATAGAAAATTGGCGGTGGTTCGTCCACCCAGGGGCACTTCGACGATCAAGTCAATAATCAATATCTCTCAAAGATAGCAAATTGTACTTAAACTCACAAGAAAGAATTTACCTTTAACCTACGAGAGTACCTTGCTTTTATAAGCTTTACTTTAACGGACTCAGACTCAGTGCTCATCATAGACCTTCAGCTAGATAGAGATAAACTCTTCTTAAGCCTTATCTTTATCCAGACTGAGATCCTCCCATGTTTTAGGACTCTTGTCCCTTATCTGCTTATCTCGGATTCTGGCATCTTTATAGATAACCTCAGCCTATCCGATATCATCATGGTAGTGTGATCAGGCCACGTGGTACCTCGGCTGACACTTCGGTGTCACGTTAACCACGTGTTGTCATTCACAAAATACTTTCCCACAACTCCAATGTAACATACTAAAAAATTTCTTAGTATAATTTTCCAAACATAATATCATAACGCTCCAAATTTTTCCCAAACGTAATACTCTAATGTAGCACACTTTAATGTAACACACAAAAAAATTCCTTAATGTACTTTTCTCAAACGTAACACTCCAATATAACCCAAAAAAAAAATCTTTAGTGTACTTTCTTCCAAACATAATACTCCAATTAATATAATCTCAAACGTAACACTCCAATATAATAAAACAAAACAAAACAAAACAAAACAAAAAAACTCATTAGTGTATTTTTTTTCAATTGTAACACTCCAATCAATGTAATGTCAAATGTAACACTCCATTGTAACATAAAAAAGCACTAAAAAACTTCTTAGTGTACTTTTCACAAGCGTAACACTCATAGTTTGAAATTATACATTTGTCCAAAATTTACTATAAAATTTTTGTATTCCTTTTCGAATGGGTTGAAGAATCCCACGTCCTTTTTTTGGAATGTTACAATCGGAAAAAACACACTAAGGAATTTTTTTTAGTGTTACGTTGGAGTGTTACACTATGCAATTTTCTTTTTTCTTTTTTCTTTTTTATATAGTATTACATTTGAAAAAAGTATACTTGGGAGTTTTTTTGAAATCTTACATTAGAGTGTTACACTATGGAGTTTTTTTTTTTTTAAATGTTACATTTGAGTGTTATGTTTGAAAAAATGCACACTAATGAGTTTTTTTGAAATTTTACATTTGAGTGCTACCTTCGAAAAAAAATATACAGAAGAGTTTTTTTTTAGAGTGTTACATTTGAGTATTATAGTAAGGACTTTTTTTTAGAGTGTTTTATTTGAGTGTTACATTTAGAAAAAAGTATACTAAGAATTTTTTTTGGAGTCTTACATTGGAGTGTTACGTTTGAGTGTTACATTTTAAATTATACATTTGCTGAAAACTTATTAATGAGTTTTTTTTATTCATTTTGAAATGTTTGAAGAATCTTATATTTCAAATTATTTGTAACACTTTTGAAATGTTTGAAAAATCTCACAATTCAAGTCATTCCAAATAAAAAAGATTCTCAAATAAAAATTAATTTCAAATTTGATTCTCATAAATTATGTATATTACCTTTCAACACAAAATGAAGGGGGGAAAATAGAAATAAAGGTATAATCGTAAATCTAATTTCCAAATAATATATTAAATCTCTTTTTCTAAAATCAATAGAATTAATTAATCTATAAGAAAACTTTTGAGTCTAAATGAATTACCATTCTCAAAGATGGGATTTATAGATAAATTTTTTTAATTTTTTACTCAAATGTTGGATGACATGTAAAATGTGTACTCAACATAAATGAGTGATGCTTTGTAAAGTAAAAAGTTAAATTAGGAAAGATACAGTCCCTATTTATACTTTGTTTGAGAAAATTCCATTTCATTGCCTTGGTACATTTACATACCTAAAATAAAAAGCAAAACACAAAAATTATATTTACACACACCAATTATTTCAACAATAATGCTTGAGAGCACTAATTAGTGCTATTACTAATGATGTAACAGTAGGTCTGTGGGTTCCACCCACAGCCACATCATTTGTTGTGTTTTTTTTTTTTTTTTTTTTCACCTCATTAGTGGTGGGTTAGAGATACCAAATTAATGGGACCTAACATTGTTGTTATTTCAATCATCATCATCACTCCACACAACTACCTATCTTACACTTGTAACTTGTCGGTGGAAGAACACTACAATCTCTCTCCTCTCTTTCTCACTCAAAATTCTTGTTGAATTACAGAAGCCACAGTTCTAGCCCAATACCTAAGATGTTTCTTCATATCACCAGCTGCAGAGACTCTTGGCAACCTTAAGTTCAGCAATGGCGAGTCAGGTCTTTTAATATCCCATGCTTCGGATAAGTATGGCCTCATTACACTTCTCTTCTCTTCTTCGCCTTCTCTTTCTTCTTCTCCAATTATATCTCTATCATCTTTATCTACTTCTTCATCGCCATTTGCTAGTTCAAGTCTTTGCAATCCAGGCAACACGCTCATCATTTGCGGGCTTAGACTTTCTTTGCTGAATTTGAAACCTAAGTCCATGAACCCTTTTACTTCTTCGAGTTCGAGCTCTAAGAGGGTCTTGCAGCTCATGGTTTTCTGTAACCTCGTCACTGAACGGGAGTATGGTATGATCTTTTGGGGTGGATGTGATGTAGTAGCGACGATGAGTGTGACCGCGATTTGCATTTCAAGATATCATTCAACCTTGTGGATCTTTTCTTCATTTTTATTTCATTCTCATCCTCTTCATCATCATCAACATCATCAACGTGTTGGTTGTTGCAGTCATCCTTCATGAGAAGAAGAAGAAGAAACATTAGCTTCCAAAGTGTGTGTATGTGTGTGAGAGAGAGAGCACCTCTCTGGTGCAACTTTTTACAGGTTAAAATTTAATAACTAAAACGGAGATTTCTACTTTTTAATAATCAATTTTTTTCAGCTTACATAAATTATTTGTGTCTCATGAATTGTAAGTAAAAACCTTTTTATTTTTTCATTTTTCTTCTTTTCTCTTCCTTTGGCCTGTGTTGGTTCCCCTCCAACCTTGTAGTTGTGCTAGCTCATGATTGAGCTTTATGCACATCCCTCCTTTATTGATGTAATCTCATATGTAATGTATGCTATTATCATCAATAAAGTTTCCTTTTTGCTGATAAAAAAAAAAGCTACATCAATGAAGGAGAGAGAGGATTGGTTGTTGTTGTTACCTTTGAAGGAGTGATGATAGATGAGGCTGATGATGAGATTTCCTCCTCTAGGAGAGGAAGTTGAGAGAGGTTTGATGAGAGATGTGGAAGTGTTTGTGAAATGGGTTGAGGTGAATTAAGGGTTTTGGGGAAAAGAAGTGAAGTGGGTTCGGTGAAGAGAATGATTTGGTGAAACCAAAGACGATCCATGGTTCCTAGAATACATATGGCATAGTTGTCTGCCATGGGGAGGGTGGAGGGAGAGAGGGAGGGGGAGGGGGGGAGATTGGTTTTTTGGATAAAAATAAAAGGGAGAAGATAATATATATCTAAGATGTGAATATGATGTTGTCTCTTGGGGCCAAGGTTTGGGGGAAAAAATCATGCTTATCAATGTTGAGTCATCATCTTTTTATCATTTTAATTATGGTGAGTTACGTTAGATTATTGTTCATGTCATACATAATTTTATTTTTTATCTTTTTTTTTTATTATGTGTTTGTTTGGAAGCTTAATTATTTTAGTTTTTTTTTTTTTAACTTTTTGACTATTTTAACTTAGTTAAAAAAATTGTATTTGGGATGATAGTTGATTTTTTTTTTTTTATAATTGATTTGATAGTTATGAGAAATAAAATAAAATAATTATAATTTAAATGTGATATTTTGCAAGAGCATTTCTAACAAAAATAGGTAATATTTTAAATATTTTACCTAATAGGACGGCGTTTCAACAGACTAGGCAATAGACATTTTATCTCATCATGTCTTGAAGCATTTTTAAGAGACTTTTTAAATGATGTTTGTTAGTTATTATAACTAGCATTACCATATTTTAGTCACTCCAATAAGTTAGTTATTACAATAGTCATTTTAACAAAATTCTTCAAGTTTATTCCATTTAAAGAGTCTTGAGAGACTTTTTAAACAGTTTGCATGTATAGATAAGTAAAATAAAGAATCGCATTAAAATACGTAAATAAAAAAGAAAATAGGCAAAATAAAAGATTACTTTTTAATATTTTAACCAGTAAAAAATGATATGTATGGTTGAAATTGCTCGCTAACTATATTTGGAGAGTTTTGAAGACTAAAGCAAGCAATTTCAGTAATGAAGAAGTTGTTGGTGTACACACTAGGTAAAGTACTTGGCAAAATGCAAAATGCATTTTTCTTTATGTACTTATATTAAGTAAAATGTCCATTAGTATTGCAGTTACTCATTAATAATCGTGTCCTAAAAGTGTTAATCTATATATGCATTGGTCACCTATTTAACCTTCTTCTTTTTTTCTTTTTTTTTTTTATAAATATATATATATATAATTTTTTAAAAAAAAGAGAGAGAAGCCATGACATTTTTTAAAATATAAGTTATTATATTCAATCTTTTACTTTAAAATGATAAAATTAAGATTTAGTACATTATTGTGCATTGATTTTATGTATAACTTTTTTTTGGCAAGTAAGCAGTGATATTTTTTGAAATATAAGCTATTGTTATGAATCTTTTGCTTTAAAATAAAATTAAACTTTAATACATCATCCTGTATTAATTTGTTATATAATTTTTTTATTTATATATCATTACTTGAATAGGAGGACAAAAAAAAAAAAAAAGAGGAAAAAGAAGCAATAATAAGATGATATGGGTTGTGGTGTTTGTGAAAGAAGGAAAATGAAAGCAAATAAATGGAGAACGTGGTGCGCGGTCTTTGTACGAGAGTCGATGTGGTCATGAATTGGAGAACATCTCAAGTCCACAACTTTCACTTGCTTAAAGACCATCTTACCCATGCTAAGGATCAACACAAAATTTTGTGATGTGAATAGTCCAAATTTGATGTTATATCTAACCATGCAGAGCCACAGGAAAAAAAGAAAAGAAAAGTACCTTAGGGGTTGGTGCCAATCCATAACAATAAGCACCACAAATTATAAATTTGCCCATTCTAACCATTTAAACTAATCTCAATTGGTCATGTGTAAATTATTTTTGGTGGTGCAAGCTTGAGTCATAAAAAATAGTTCTTTTAAGAAAGAGTTAATTATCTAAAAGTTTTATTTATAAATGTTATGCTAGTTTAGGTCCTATTTAAGATTTTTTTTTTTTTGAACCAATAAGTCCTATTTAGTAAAACTAAAAATATTATCAGTTTTTTTCAATTTTTAAAATTAAGAATGTTACAATTTTGCATAGTAATATTCTACATAATTGTTTCACTAATTGATAAAAAAAGAGAGCATGAGATTGAATGTTTTTACCCTTCTACTTATTAGTTTGATTCATCTATCTAATAAAACCGAGAATGTTAATAGTTTTTTTCAGTTTTAAAATTGAGAATATTATCAATTTTTTCATTTAATTTTTTTTTTCAGTTTTACACATCAATGTTCCATCATCATGCTCCTTTATAGACACAAAATTTTCAGTTTTACATAAAAAAATAATTCAAATTTTTTTTTTCAAAATTTTTTTTTTTTTGGTTTTTTGCATGTAATTTTTTTTTTTTTTTTAGTTTTTTCAATGGGCAAATTACAAACACCCCCCTCGAGGTTTGATAAAAATACAGATTCCCCCCTGAGGTTTGAGAAATTACAAATTGCCCCCTGAGGGTCAAATTTTCATAACAAATTAGGAGAAATTAGGGGGGAATCTGTATGAAAATAAAAACTTCAGGGGGCAATTTGTTATGGAAATATAAACCTCAGGGGGTGGGATGTAATTTCTCAAACCTCAGGGGGGAATCTGTATTTTCACCAAACTTCGAGGGGGTGTTTGTAATTTACCCTTTTTCGATTTGAAAGTTGATATTTTAAATTTTTAAAAATTAAAATAAATACCAAATCATCATATTCCTTTATAAATAATTATAAATGATTAACAATCATTATTTAAAGAGCAATTCCTATTATTAAAAATTTAATGAGATTTGAAGGTCAAAAAAATCTTAATTAGGACTTAATGGAGTATAAGTTCATAAATTAGAACTTATGTGTAAATGCCTCCTTAAAAAATGAAGCTAAAGTTATTTACATCTCTTATTCCTTTTCAGAACTTGATTTATCAAAAGTTTTATTATAATCACTTAGCCTTCGTTTAGGATGTGAATTAATTTTTTGAATTTTTGACTATTTTAACCTGAGGCTAAAAAGCCTCATTTGGGATAGGCTTTTTTAACTTTTGTAAGAGAAAAAATAAAATTATTATGATTTGAATGTGATATTTTATCTTATTAAGTTAAAATATATATATATATATATATTTATTTATTTATTTTAACCCAAACTCTATATGTCAAACCAAGCCTTAGCTTAATGACCAAAGTCCGTTATTCAGTTCCATTCATGCTCTCCCTCCATTGTACTAAAAACAAAATATATATCAATTCTGATTTAGAGCACTAAATCAGTAGTTCTCAAAGCATCACTAATGAGTTGGCAAATGCAAGTGAAAAAAAGAGAGCCAAACTATCACATCAATAACGGGGTGATATCATGTCATTAATGATGCATTAATAGTGTTGAATTAGTGATATGAAACATTTTTCAATATATATATTACAGAGAAGTAAGTTTCTTATCAAGTTTGATCCTAGCCAACAAACAATAAGGATTGGTTTGGCAAATGCATTTTTATTTTTTATTTTTTATTTTTCATTTTTAATGAAATTTTCTTAATAAAAATAAATAAATCAAAAAGCTTGTCACTTTAAGTAATATATATTAGGTGAGATTACAATAATAAAAAAATTAAATTTAAAAGTTCCACTAAGACGGAGCCAGGAAATTAAGTTAAAGGGGGCATTTAATAATTATAATTTTTTATTTAAAAAAATTATTGTCAACATTAAGATAATAATAATTTTATGAGCCAAATTTAAGCATAAGAAATTAAAAATCATTATTAATAGGAACAA
Source organism: Camellia lanceoleosa (assembly GCA_025200525.1). Taxonomy (NCBI): domain Eukaryota; kingdom Viridiplantae; phylum Streptophyta; class Magnoliopsida; order Ericales; family Theaceae; genus Camellia; species Camellia lanceoleosa. The sequence goes on from CM045761.1 coordinate 26,427,268, forward strand.
ATCAAAATTCTATAATAGTGTGTAATAACTTAGTGCAAGATGGTGTTTGTAATTTTAGCGCAAAAATTATGAATCAAAATTCTTAACTTTAGAAAATAAAAACAAATAATTTATAGCACAAATTATTATAAAATCTATTTAATTTTTATTTGACAAAAAATATTAAAGAGATAATATTACTTATAAATTATGTGCTTTGAAGAAAAATTATTAAATGGTCTTAGAGTATATGGCGTTACCTATGTGATGCTCAAAGTATGAGAAATTACAAATCACACTAAGAAATTTGTCAACTACCTAAAAATAATGGATTGATTATATTCAATCCATACAATTTCCTACTACACTATTATTTTAGATTACTATATAAAGTATCAAATAACTACTTATTGTAAACAATATAATAAATTCTTAGCCAAATAACATATTAGGGGAAAAAAAAACGAAGAAGAAGAAAAAGAAGAAGAAGAAGAAGAAGATTACATTTTGTTTATAACCATAAAACAAAAATAAAAAAAAGTTTAAAATGGGAGGGGGGGGGGGGGGGGCGTAACCCTGAGCCTCCTTTGGCTCCGCCCATGCTAAGGACCCAAAAAAAAAAAAAAAAAAAAAAAAAAAAAAAAAAAAAAAAGAAGAAGAGGGTTGGAGTTTTTTTTCCTCAAAAAATCTTACATTTTATATAAGCAAAAAAAAAAAAACACTAAAAGCCAAAAAAAAAATATGACTTTTTTGATATTTGCCAAATGGAGAATGAATTGTGCATGTAACGATGCCAACCATTCTAAATTTAACCTATTTTATAAAATCTTTGAAGGCCAACGTCATAAAGGGCATTTGGTCTAGTGGTATGATTCTCGCTTAGGGTGCGAGAGGTCCCGAGTTCAATTCTCGGAATGCCCCTAAATTATCTGTGTTTTTTTTTTATTACTTTGCTCTCTGCACTGGGCCGACTCAAGAGTTTGGGCCCAGACCAGTCATTGGGCCTGGCCATCAGATCTCACAATGGATTCTTTTTACTTTCTTTGCCCTCTGCACTGGGCCCACGCAACAGGTTTGGGCCGGACCATCAGATCTCACAATTGAACTACGTTTTTGTTCAATGTAGCCTACCTGCGCTCAATATGAACTAAACAATGAGTTATTTTTATTATTGATTTTTTGATTTTTTTTCTACGAGAAGACTTGTGGAAAGTAAAGAGAGTAATAATAATATAACAATTTATAGTATTTTTTTGACTTTTGTACCACAAACCCAAGTCTACAAACGAGATCCATGCCTAGATATTCCTTGTATAAATATCTAGAAAATGCATTATTCATTGTTAATCTTCCCACGGAGAATTGTAGTTTGGAAACATTTTTGAATTTGATTTTTTTGTTTTAATCAAACTAGTTCTTAGAAAAATTCAAAAAACATATTTGTAAACTCAACCTAGGAGAAACTTTGTCATCTTTTGTGTTATGTTACTTGTTTATTGCACTCATTATTATTGATTTATTTTTTATTTTTTAAAAATATTCCTAATGATGTAAGATTAAAGTTGAGATCGTATTTTATTAAAAAAATACTAATGATTCACTTATGTAATATAATGAATTGGTGATTCGAACTCAAATCAACTCAACTAACATCGAATTCGTTTGGTTCAATTTTATTGAAGGACTAGTTTGATATCTTGATTCAAAAACTTAGAATCGATCAGCTAAATATATTTAATAAAAATTAATAATAAATAATCTATGCTTGAAAACAAGTCAATGAATCTCCCCAGTCCTAGTATGGGTTAGCAGACTAAGTCAATGTTATATTGAGGGACAAGACTAGATCAACGACCAAAAGTAAGAATCCAACGAGAAAGGGGAATAAAAATAATAGCAATGCTACATTCTTAATTTTGGAGTTGGGAAATGCTAGAGAGCTCTAAATCTAGAGCTCTAATTTGAGCTCTAATGATGTGTCAAAGCAAAAAAAACAAAAAAAAAAAAACAAAAAAAAACAAAAAAACAAAATAAGGCACAAACATCACATCAGGATGGGTCCCATCTACCCATTAGAGCTATTAGAGCTCCTATATTAGAGCTCTAAAGCATTTTTGAAAACAAAACTAAGGTCAAAACATCACATTACATGGGACCCACACACCAATTAGAGCTATTAGAACTTCCAATCTTTTTTCAGCTAGTGAATGTGAGTTGAACTAAAATGCCTAATCATATGCGTAGAGTATTGGAGTTAAAATAAGTGAGTCATATTAGACATTTTGACTAATAAGCATTATATGTCGGGTGGGTTGGAGATGCTCTTAAGAGATTATGAGATCGACTTTTCCTCTCTTTCAATGTACTAATAATAATAATAAATTTTAGACCTGGAACGCGATTGGTTTCTAAGATCATTTATGGATCTAGGCTTTTTATTAATTAGTTCTAGTAAAGCTCCTGACATTTATTATTTTCTTCTTCTTTTTTTGTTATGATCTGAAAATTCTAAATTATAATTTTAAAAAATGATTCAAGAGCCCATCTACTTCACGAACGCAAAAATTCAACAATTGGGTTGTTCAAAAATAATAATATGATAAAATTAGAATAAAATAAAATAAAAATGTTGAAGTTTTGGCTTTTAATTTTTTTGACTTGATCTAAATTTTAGCTTTTTTGTCCATGCATGCAGTCCTATCCTATGGCCGCTTAACAAAGAATATTTGAAGTAGTCAATTGGGCAAACTAATTAATAAAAATAAATAAATAAATGATATATTGTTTCTCACATTTTCATGGTGGGGCTACAAATAAATAAATAAATGTTAAATTTTATTTTGGTTCTTATTATTTTAAATTGAACAATTTACATTTTGGGATACTTGTCAATCCATTGAAGTGTATACATAGAAAAAGTTAACAAAAATTTGGATGAAATAATCAAATTGAAACTACACTTAAAGTGTATGGATCAAATTATTCAAACAACAGAAATTAAAGTCCAATTTCAATCAAACTATAAGTATGAAAAGTGTAAATTACTCATAAAATATGAAAGTGTGAGACTCAAAGTAGAGTATGAAATTCATTTCTTGAATTAAAAAAAATATTGAAATTCTTAAAAGCTTTTTCTAATTTTACTCACAATGACATAATAGGATATGTGTCAACTTTTGATTTATCACAAATTTAATAATGTAAAACTCAACTTCATTGTGAGTGAATTGTGAGTTTTAAGCATTCAACTTCTGAATTTCATTGGCGCAGTCACTACTAAGAAATTTCACAGTTATCAACCAAATTTATGTTAGGTTTTTGGAAGATTTAAATTGTGTTTGAATTTTGAATTCAAGTAAAATTTAAATAATAATAATAATAATAATAATAATAATAATAATAATAATAAATAATGTTATAAAAAAAATTAATTTAAATTATTTCATTCAAATTTTTCTTCACTTTTTTTTTTTTTTTTTCCGTTTTCAAATTTTTCCGTGCACTTTAGACCTAAACACAACTTAGGTGCAAATTAAAAGCCTTTTTTTTCAACCCAAGAAAAAAAAATGACACAAAGAGTGAAGTATTGTGGCCCACATCACATCATAAATGAATTCAGATACCACACTTTATTTTCTATGCACATCATGTGTCCAACAAAAATTGTCTTTATTTTTTTTGATGGCATAAATATTTCACAACAGCTTTTAATTCTTATTCTTATTCTTATTTTTATTTTGTTTATATTATTTTACGACCCCGCTAAGTAACTCGAATGTTGTGGCTCGAGAGTGGCTCGAGAGTAGGTTTGCAGATCAGAAGAAGGAAGAAGAAGAAGGAGGAGGAGGGACTGGAGGGAGCCCAACAAATGGGACTGGAGACGGGGGCGGGGGGCGGAGGCGAGGCAAAGCCGACGAGCAACGACGGCGGGCGACGAGGCGAAGAGCAGCGACGGCCGACAACGAGCAGCGACGATCCTCGGCGACGGTGAAGCGACGGCGGTGGTGCTCCTCCTCTCTCTTCTCTCTCTCTCTTTCTCTCTTCCCCTCTTCTTCTCTCTTTCTCTCCCTCTCCCTCTTTTGCGTTTCAACTCGAAAATGGAAGAAAAAAAAGAAAAAAGAAAACAAAAAAAAAAAAAAGAAGTCCAAAACGACGTCGTTTTGGATATTCGAGCCATCTATTTCGAGTTACGAAGTATTTTCCATTATTTTAATACATGGGAGAGACCTCGGAGGTAAAGTCATGCCTGTCTTTCAATTTTTTTATTTTTTTTTGGGTGTGATAGCAGACCAAGGCCTTGTTTTGTTTGTTTTTCAGAAAATTTTTTGGGAAAAATTCTCTACAAACAAATTTTCAAGAGTAATTAAATCAAACAAATTTTTTCAAAAAAAATCTCAAAATTTTGTTTGGTTACCTACTCTCCAAAATTACTCTCTCTCTCATACACATCAAATCAATCACTTTTTTTAAAAATCTCTCCCCAAAATAATTTTTCAAAACTATTTCTAAAAAAAAGGCAAACCAAACAATTTTTCGTACTTTTTATCTAAAAACCTACTCTACAAACACAAACCAAACACACTCAAATGTTTCTAAAAAAAAAAGTACTCATATATTATTTTTACAAAAGGAAAATGATTGGTGGCCCTAAAAACTGTGGCCCAAATACCCCTAATTGCCAGTTTTGGTAACTTTTTTTTTTTTTTTTACCTGATAAGGAAATTCGGGCCATTAGGGGCACCCAAATTCGGGCCCCCTAGCATTGCCGCTTTACAAAAAGAGTAATGATACATAACTCTAATTTTGGAGTTTAATTGAACTCTAATGATGTAGCCAAAAAAAAAAAAGAAGGTCCAAAACATCACATTAATGGGTGGATCGCACCCCCTAGAGCTTCTTTAGAGCTATTATTTTAGAGCTCTCAAACATTTTTAGCTTTAATAAAGGAGCTCTAATGGAGGTGAGTCCCACTGTAATGTGATATTTTGGCCTTTTTTTTTTTCAGCAAAAAAAAATATTGGGAGCTCTAATTATGGAGTTCTAGAGAACTCAAATGGTGTGTGGATTCCACAATAATGTGATGTGATTTTTTTTTTTCCATTGCCAAGTCATTAGAGCCCTATTTAGAACTCCAAAATTAGTAAATACAATCCCTCTTATACACTTCACAATCGTATTTTACAAATTTTACTAAAAAATAAGTAAAAATATCTTTCTTCTCTGCGAATCATTTTTTGAGTCGATAAAGCATAAATCCATTTTCTAGAAATTGAAAAATTGGATTATGAAATTGCGAAACATAATTTTTGAATTGGATAAATACTTCCAATTGAATAAGTATGGATAAAGGATCCATGGATAAAGAGAGAAAAGTAGATTTGTAGAAAGAATCAAAAGTTGCGGATAATTCTTTTTTTTTTTTTTTTACAAATATTTCTTATTACTAATATTACTGATTAGTAATTCGGAAGCCTCTTTAGAGGGATGTACCATTTTTGTTCACTAGCTACATGTAACTAGCCTTTAAAGCTAGGTAAAATGTATTTAATCATTAGGATCATTTCTCTCCATCTTTGTTGCTGATGTGATATTCTATAAAACTAATAGTATTTGGATGAATAGCTAAAATAAATAGCATGATTAGAGTAGAAATATAAAACAATTGATAAGCAAAATAAAATATATATACTTTATAAAAATATTTAGATAAGTAAAATGTCTATTACCATTGGAGATGCTTTAGCGAGGTATATTATTCTGATCATTTAGCTAGGTCTAGTGGCTAATGAGATCTGATCATTAAGCTCATTATGTAAATAATTTTAATAGTTAAGATGTTTTATGACATATAAAACAGGAAACTTTTACTCAAAATGTGGATAATTTTTATTTTTAAATCACAAATTCTTACAAAAAAATTAGGTAATATTAATCATAAAAATACATAATATATACCAAAAAAATACATAACAAGGTATATAAAAAGTGTATACCGAAGGGATTCCCTAATTATATATAGAACTATAAATCTAGGTTGTAGTCAACAGTTTAGAAGGATTTTTAACACAACTTGGAGCATGTATGAGGTATGGGAAAATACATGTAACATGAAGTGAACGAAGCAGGAGGGGAAAAAAAAAAAAAAAAAAAAAAGAACAAAACAAAACAAAGCAAAAAAACAAAAAACAAAAAACAAAAACAAAAACAAAAACAAAAAACAAAACAAAGCAAACAAAATTAGTGGAATAAGTAGTATTTTTTTTTTATCAATTTAAAGAAATAATTACGCGTTAATTCACAGTTTAAACTATGTTATCATATGCTGATTTTAAGTGAAGCCAGAGACAAACAGTGTGGTCAAAACTGAGGAAATTTAGTAAGTGTAAATGTTTAAAGTTAAAGACTTTCTTCTTTTTTTTTCGGTTCAACCACCCGGTATCCGACCCACTGGCCGACTAATCCGGATTCGGGGAGCAGTTCTGGATTTAAGGCTCAAGTCCCCTCCCAATGAGCGTTGCGGGGAATCGAACCGTGGTCCGTCCTTCCAAGCCGAGCTCCAATCACCACTCGGCCAACAACCCATTGGTAAAGACTTTCAAACAGCACACTAATTAAACACTTCAGAAAAACTGCTTGTCATTTTCATTACCTCTTTTTCTCTTCTTGATTTCCAGCTATAATGATAAACACTTAAAAACTCTAGTAGTACTACTACTATACTACATTGACAAGCTGACCATTTTTCAAAACATAAACATATATATGGTGTTCATCTAGAACTGTCCCCCACTTCATTGTTGGGTGTAATTTATTAGAAGTTGGAAGTTGATTATCTGAAAATAAAAATAAAAAAATATTTTAACTTCTTTAGCTTACTTAAATTATTTTTATCTAACAATGCTTGGAATACAAAAATCAAATGTAAAACCAAAAAACATATAAATGGACAAAATATTAAAAGTTTTGTTGGTGGAACCTACTTCTCAAAAATCTCTTCCATTCATGTATTTCCTGTGTTCAATTCTATATAGTTTCTATGTTTATAGACTTATTAAATTTTATCTCAAAAGTTACAAAATTTTCAAACTAACAGAAAGATATAAACAACTCCAATAAACTATACCAAATAAAAAACCCTAGCGATTTGATTCTAGGATGCACTTGATTAACCTAGTGCAAATTGATGCATGAGAATAAATAATCAAGAACATGTGGACTAAGTCAACAAGAGTACATATATATAGTACCCCAAAATAAAAAATATGGGTCAAATCACTATAAAAAAAAAAAGGTCACTTTTAGCTACTAAAATATTGGTCGCCAATTGTCTTTTTTTCGGTCGCCATGACATTCTGCGACCAAATATTTTGGTCGCTACATTTGTCGCCAAAACCCTTTCGAGAAAGGTCTTGGAGGGTTTTGCCGACCAAAAAACCTTTGGTCGCCAATAGTGAAGGCTTTAGCGACCAAAATGTTGATCGTCAATAGTTAATTATTTTTATTTAAAATCATACATTCACCGACCAATGTTTTAGTCGCCAATAGTGAAGGAATCGCCGACCAAAACCTTTAGTCGCCAAAAGCAACCAAACGACGACCAACATTTTTAGTCGCCAAAACCTTCATCTATGAAAAAAAATAATTCTTCGTTAAGCTTTGCATCCGCTCCTATGGAAACTTGAACCACCAACCTCTCACACCATAAACCTTATGCACCACACACTTCTCACTATACCTCTATAATACCACATAATTATATATGTAACATATATTATTTATATAGTACATAGATCCATATTAATATAAAAGTATATGTATAAACATAATTATTTTTATTGACATAATTTATGTAAAAATTAAATTATTTAGTAGCAAAATAAAAATTAAAACTTAACTTTTAGCGACCAAAATAATTTTGGTCGCCGAAGAGACCTTCGCGCTAAAAAAGAGCACTTTTCACCACTAAACATATTTTTTGGTCGCCAATTCTATACGTTTGGCTACTAACTGTTTTTTAGTCGCTAAAAATGACCACTTTTGGCGACTAAACTTATTTTTAGTCGTCAATTGTAGACTTTTTGGCTACTAAATTTTTTTTAGTAGCTAAAAAACTTTAATTTTGGCTACTAAAAATTTTTTAGTCGGTAAAACCCATATAATTGGCGACCAAACTTATTTTTAGTCGTCAATTGTAGACTTTTGGCTACTAAAAATGTTTTAGTCGGTAAAACCCATATAATTAGCCACCAAACTTATTTTTAGTCGCCAATTATAGACTTTTGGCTACTGAATTTTTTTAGTCACCAAAAAGCTTTACAATTGGCTACTAATGCTTTTTTAGTAGCTAAAAGCTATACTTTCAGCGATCAAATTTTGTTTAGTCGGGAAATTTGATTGTCGAATGTGTTTTTTCTTGTAGTAAATGGACCATAAGGTGGTGGAGAGAGTAATAAAAATTAATTAATAAAATTAGGGAATTCCGCTAATATGTTGTGACAAGAAGGCCAAATGTTTTGTTATATTCTAATTGTCGGTCTTGATGTCCTACGTTATTCTTGTAGACAAGAGCATGAAGCTAAACTTTGGTCGGGAAAATTCATTAAAGATTTAAAATTTTAAATTAATATCTTAGAATTTGTCAAAATTATATTCTATTTGGATAATGCCCTGAGAGGGGTATGGGTGAGGTGGATCCAACTGTCCTCCACTTAATTTTGATAATCGAGTGTTTGAATAAATTTTTGTTTGTCTCAATTAATTTTGGAGTCATCAAATTAACAATTGCACAAACTTTCATAGACTCTTTTAGAGTGGCTTAAACTCAAAATTTTAGATAGTATTTGGTAAAGTTTTAGAATTATGATTTGATGATAGAATTATATTTTGAGTTTGTGAATTTTAGAATTATGATTCGAAAAAAAAAATTTGTTTGGTTATGAGTTTTGAAAAGAGTTTTGAAATTAAGTTTTGAATTTTTGATGTGACATATGAAATGAAAAAGTTGTCTGGTTATAAGTTTTGAAAAGAGTTTTCAAAATTTAATTCAAAAACTTATAATTCATAACTAAACACACAATTCAAAACTCTATTGAAAATTCTATTCAAAACTCATAACCAAATTTTTTTTAAAATTCAATTCAAAAAATAATTCGTCATTTTGGTCTAAAAAAATAATTTATATATTTAAAAAATATCAAAAATAAATATATATTTTTTTTTTTCCAAATAACAAGTGACGATTGGCAATTGCAAAAAAAAAAATTGTACTGTTCCGATCAACTGGTTGGTTATCCAGAAGGATGTCTGGGCAGACGACCAAGTATACAAAAAATTTAAAAATTATTTGGTTCACCAAACATAGCATTCAAATATAAATGTGGAAACTTGATTTCAAAATACACCAAACACAGCCTCAGATCTTATTTTCAAATTTTTACCGTTCAACCAATCCATTGATATTCCACTCAATTGAAAGTGTAAGAATACATAACCAACGAATGAGACAATTTGAATAAAACAATACGTATAAAGACTTGTTTGATGCAACTTGTTATAAAGTAAAATTGATAATCAGAAAGTAGAAAATAAAGCATTTCTCTCTTATCTTTCAAATAATCAATTTTTATAAGTTATAAGCAAAAATTGAAAATAGTTTACGCAAACTTTCAGAATAATAATAATAATAAAAAGAAAAAGAAGCTATAAGAGCATATCCAACGGTTCACCAAACATTTCATCAAATCTGAGTAAAAATATGACTAATTCCTCTATTTGATATCAGACACTCCAGCGAAGCTTTCATCAAACCACAGGATGTCCAGGGGGTCGATCGACAAGAGCAAAAAAAAATTTTTATTTTTTATTTTTTGCCTTCATTTCTGTTTCCTCAATTCAAATAAGAATTCTTCAGAATATCCACAATGAGATTCTTCAAAATATGTATATATACAAATTATATATCTTTACATAATTTAATTGTTAGTCAAGAAGATTGGAAGATTGAGGAATTGAAAAAGATTGAACAACTGTTAGTCAAGAATACATATATATACATATGTAATTAACAAGAACACAAAATTGGAAGATTGAGGAATTGAAAAAAATTGAGTGGTTTGGTAGTTAGAGAGAGATTTGTAAAATGTGGGATGTATAAAGATTGTTGTTAAATTTCAAATCCACATATTACTATCAAACTAATTCCAGTCAGAACTAAAAACAACAAGAAGAATATAAAAATACAGTGATGAAAATATGGACTTCATCTTCCATTTGAGACTGAGCTCTTGGGTGCTCAACCTATACTCATGGAATTGGAAATGGAATTGGAATTGAAGGCATAGAGTAGATCAGAGATGAGAATTGAAAAAGAGAACATGATGGAAATGGATTTAGGGGAAAATGGAAATAGATTCAAAAAAGATGCTGAGGTGGTCGATCGGATGGTCAACCTAGGGGTCAACTTGTCAATATAAATTTTCACAAATTTTGCCTTAAAGCAATCATCCGGGGGGACATCCGGCCGAACGTCCAGCCGGTCGTCTGGTGGGTCCAACTCAACGGCTATACATAATAAATTACTGAAAGGGACAAGTCATCCTCAGTTTGATGAAACATTTGATATTTTCTCAATTTGATACTGTTTTGGTGCAAACGTAAGAATACAAAAAACACCTCTTTTTTATCAAATATAAATTTGATGATAGATTTAAAACGGTTGGAGATGGTCTAAGCAAACCAAAAAAATTGCACCAAACAATTCTAATGTACGTTTTAACTGTTGGTTCTGTGGTGGGGTGTGTGCCTAGACATATGCTTAACCTACCAAATGATCCCCAACGAACCTCCTATTCCGTGGTTAGCGATATCAAGATTGTTTGGTATCTATCTAATAATTAACATTTAATTTTGGTCGATTAAATAAACAAAGTTGAAAGTTAAGAATAAAAAATTAAAAGTTAAAAGCATCTCTTTTTTTGTTCTCAATAATAAATTTTTAGAAAAATATTTTGGATTCCTAATTTTGGACCTACATATCAACTCCTAGTGATGTCTCATAAATCACATTACTTGAGAAACATAAAAACTATTTAATGACTGATTGTCATGTCATTAAGAGTTACTATTGAGAGTCCAAAATTAGTGAGATGTAACATTCCGTAATTTTTTTTTTAAATTTATTTAAGTTATATCTCATAAATTGCAAACAAAAATCCAAACACTATTTTTAAAATTAAAAAAAGAAATTATGAAAAAAATATATAAACTACACCAAATAATGTCATACTGTAATAATGCCAGGTGCTATATGACCATTGCATCCGATATCTCATCCCCAAAAATGGGTTGAATCAAAAACCAGAGGTTTCAACTCTATACACAATGGCTGATTCAACCACCCATATGAGTCATTCATCACTTTCCTCTATATTTCCCTAACAAACTCCAAGACCAAGTCCACACCTTCCTTTCCTATCTAGAAAATAAATATATATATATATTCATTGAAACCTTGACATCAATGAATCAATCACCTCCTCTCTCTCTCTCTCTCTCTCACACACACACACACACACACTCACTCTCTCTTTCACTCTCCATTACAGACTTAAAGAGTTTGCTCTATTTATCAGCCATAGCTAGCTTTTAGAATTTTTGCTATATCTTGAACCTCCCCAACTCTTTAAGCTTCGAAAACTCTTTAGCTGATATATATATATATATATAGATGGCATCAAAAGTTGGTCTTACTTTGGAGCAAACACCAACCTGGGCAGTTGCAGTTGTCTGTTTTGTGCTGGTTGCTATATCAGTTGTCATTGAACACATCATTCACTTAGTTGGAGAGGCAAGTATATATATATTCCAAATCATGCTCTTATATGATATATCATTTATATAAATAGTCATGAATTCAACATTAAAATGGCTTCATTGAATTCCTAGGGCTAGTCAAATTATAAGTTGAATCGTGAAAAATGTTTTAATAAGAAACTTATATTACAAATTTTGGATCTTGTAAAATATTTTACCTCCTTGAGACCATCTCAAGTCACTTATGCTGTGTTTGGTTGAGGGATTTGAGGAGGGATTTGGAAAAGGAAATGGAAAAGGTAGGTGAAATGTAAATAAAACATGCCTAAATTTCACCTAATTTCACACACCTTTTCCCTTTCCTTTTCCAAATCCCTCTTCAAATCCCCCAATCAAACACAGCATTAGTAATTAGTTGATATGTGTAAAAGGAGAACTATATATACTTATGAGCAATATTACATAGTGCTTGAGTGTGGAATCAATTGGCCCCATTAGAGAAAAATTATTGAAAAAGGAAAAAAATTATATTTATATTTTTAGGTGAATTAACAATGTTGATTTAAAAAATGAAACCCAGTGTAAAGAGTTAAAAATGATATTCTAAAAAGTTTCAGTCACTTGATTCAGAAATTAATTCTTGTTCTAAAATAAAAATTCTCTGCACCTCTATCATCTCATGTCTATCTTCAAACTCTCTTCCACCACACAATCAGTGTTAGAAAAATTGATCATATCGTAGAAAGAGTTTTTTGGGGCGATGTAATTCATAAAAACTAGATTGCATAATTGCATTAGATTTTTTATGTAAATTTTGTATAAATTATTTATTAACCTCTTCACAAAAATTCATTGCATATACTCCGAAATTAATTGGGACAAAACGTCGGATACCTTTGTTGCCCTAAAAAAATGGCTTCACTGAAAATTTTTTCTTTTCTATACTTCTTTCATTTCCATTTTTTTTTTTTTTTTTTTGTATATCTCATAATTTTTTATTTATTTTGGCAGTGGTTAACAAAGAGAAACAAAAAGGCTCTCTATGAAGCACTAGAAAAGATTAAATCAGGTTACTTTCTTTTTATAATCCCATATATAAAACATAGAACTATGGCTAGTTCACTTGTCATGATGGGTACACTAGATAGAAACTTAACACTCTCTCTCTCTCTCTCTCTCTCTCTCAGAGCTTATGCTATTAGGGTTCATATCTTTGCTCCTAACAGTAGGACAAGGACCCATATCTGGAATTTGTGTATCAAAGGCCATTGGAGCAACTTGGCATCCATGCAGTAAGAGGCAAGAGAACAAGTACCAGGGTGTTACAAAGAAATATTCTGGTGACAATAGCCGGAGAAAGCTTCTTGCATTTTTGGAAGACACCGGTGAAAATCATCGACGTGTTTTGGCCAGTCCAAAAGATGACAAATGTGGAGCCAAGGCAAGAGATAATTATTATTTTGCTTCCCTAATCAAAACCCTAATTTTTTGAATAATTATTATGATATTTTTGTTTTTATGTTGATTTAGGGTTTGGTTATGGTGTGCAACTTACACCTTACACCTTATACCTTACACTTACACCTTACATTTGCACCTTTTGTGAAAAATTAAACCTTACACTTACACCTTTTTTAAGGTTGCACACCATATGCAACCCACTTACACCTTACACCTTATACTTACACCTTACACTTACACCTTATACTTATACTTACACCTTACACTTACACTTTTTGTGTAAGTGACACATGGTGTGCACTTGCACACTTAAGAAAACTCCGTTGATTTATGATTTTTCTTTATGTGGGTCAGGTTTTTTTTAGAAGTTTTGTTCATGTCTTTGGAATCTGAATGAATTAATTAATGGAGGATTTAATTAATCAAATTGAATAAAAAATTAGATTAATTACACTAATGGTCTTTGATGTATGCAATTTTATACACTTTAGTTTTCAATCATTTAATTTTCTACATTGGTCCCCCAAAATATGCGATATGCTGCACTGTAGTATTTGGTGTTAATTTTAAAATTAATAATGGAATTTTTGAAATTTTAAATGAAGTCTTAGTAAAATTAAAAAGACTAAAAATATATACATGGTCTCCAAAGTAAGAATTTTGTTGCATTTTTGTTATAAAATTATGGATTCTGTTTTATTTTGATCTCCAATGTATGTCTTTTGTTGCATTTTGGTTCCCAATATCACAACAACTTATAAGAGTTTTAGAAATCAAATATTTTGGTCTCTAAAAGTAAAAATTTTGTTACAAAAGATATTTGGGAACTAATTTTCATCGTCATGAGAATAGTTGCTAAAAGGTCGTTCCGAAAAATAAAAAATAAGGTTTTTAGCGACAAAATTTTGAAAATGTCACTAAGACTTTTAGGGACAAAAAAATCTGGTTTCAAAAGGATAATAATTCATCACTAATGTCTAATTTTTGTTGCTAAAAATATAATAATGACATTTTTCGCAACAAAAATATTTGGTCCTTAAAAAATAATTTTGTTCTTAAATTTTGGTCTCTAAAATCTTAATTTTTTGTAGTGATACTTTATATTTTGTATTTCGCGTAAAATTTTAAACATCTCCCAAAATTTTGAATGACCCTGACGTCAAGAATTAAAATGAATAGAACCAACTAGGCCTAACTTAGTTGGCCACCATGCCTTCCTTAGGGCTTAGTCCCAAGGAGAGCATGGGTTCAATTCCCCTTAGGAAGTTGATTAAGGGAGTGTAAACACTTAATTGCTTTGCCAAGGGTGGAGAGATTTTCTCCCATAGGTGCTAATCTAATAACTAACAACTAATATTTGCCGATAAAAAAAAAAGAATTAAAATGAATAGATTGCATAATTTGAGATCCAAAGTGAAAATATTAAAAGATTAATGATTGAATTATAACAAAGTGTATGCTTTGAGAATCATTAGTATAATTAACCCAAAAAATAAATAAAAACTTGAAACAAATTATGCTATGCAAGTTTGTAAATGAAGTTTGAGATTTCAGGTGTGTTTAGTTTGCACTTTTTGCAGGGTCAAGTTCCCTTTGTTTCCACATATGGCATCCACCAACTCCACATTTTCATATTTGTATTGGCTGTTTTCCATGTGCTTTATTGTCTAATCACCTTGGCTCTAGGCCAAGCAAAGGTATTTTATTCATCTCTCACTCTATTTATTTATTTCTATTTTTTTTCTAATGAGGTATTTGTGAGAGTAACCATATCTAGTAATTCAAATGAACTTGAATGGAATGCAGATGAAAAAGTGGAAATCCTGGGAAATGGAAACAAGGACAACTGAGTACCAATTCACACATGGTGGGTTCTTCTTTCCCAAGCAATACTTTGAAAAAAAAAGAGAAAAATTATATTAACGATCTTTATAGTTTGAGTTTTGTGTCACTTTAGTTTCTAACTTTTCAATTATGACACATTTGATCTTGAATTTTGAATCATGTTCTAAATAAGGACAATTAAAGATATCATTACACAATTTCAAGGGTAAAATAGTCAATTTGGTAAAATATAAACTAATTTGATAAAAATAAATGTCAATAAAATATTTTTAAATTTTTAAAATTTATTTCTACTCATTAAAGATAAAATTATGTAAAATTGATAAAATTTTTAGATATTTATTTATTTATTTATTTTACCAAATTAATTTTTATTATGTGTTTGGATGATGATCATGTAATGGATGATTGTTTTTATTTTCATTAAATTAGTTTCTATTTTTTCAAAATTCAAATATAGCGACAACTTTGATATCATTATTAAACTAATCTATTAAATCAAAAAATTTAAAACTGAAAATATTTGATATATTAAATATATCGATTACATAGTAAAAGCTTAACAACCACCTATTACATGATCATAATCCAAACACATAATAAAAATTAATATGGTAAAAAAAAATGTCTAAAATATTTATCAATTTTATATAATTTTATCTTTGGTGGGTAGAATTTTTTTAGAAAATTCAAAAATATTTTTTTAACATTTATTTTTGTCAAATTAGTTTATATTTTATCAAATTGACTACTCTGCCCTTGCAATTGTCCTTATTTGGAACAAGATTCAAAATTCATGGTCTAATATATCACAATTGAAAAATCAGAGATTAAAATGATACAAGTCCCAAAACTATAGGGACTGTTAGTGTAATTTATCCAAAAAAAATTTAAATAAATAAATAAATAAATAATAAATTGAAATATGTGGATTGAAATTATTTTAGATGTAATTCACATTATATTAAATTTTTAATCTATAATTACACATTCAAATTATAAGCATTTTTTTGAATAAATTTTCTCAGTTCATAAGATTTCTTAAAACTTCCAATTTGTTTCCTAAAATAACTTGACCATAATAACCCTTTAGTTACAATAAAAAAATATAAAATAAAAACTAAAAAAGTGTTCGTAATTAATAATGGGTCTAACTTCCCTCTACTTGGATAGATGGACTAGACTCATCGACTCTAGTCAATTGGACCATATTACATGGTCTAAAATGATGATATGAATAGTTGATCTTCTAAGGACTTATTTGAAATAAACTAAATAAGTGTATTTTTTAATTTTTTATGAAATATGGGTTGTGTATGGATTGGGTTTTAAGTGATGTGGTAGAGAGATGATATAACTTAAATAAGATAATGTGACTTAAATAGAATAGTGACTTTTTAACTTTTTTTTATTACGCTAAACCAAGCCTAAGTTTTATGCGTGTATTATTCATATAATTTTATTGATAGACGATTAATATGATTTCAAAAATATACCGTTCATTTCTTTAGAAGTAATGTGATGAAATCATGTATTATTCTCTAATTATTAAGGAGATCGATGATGGGGTATTGAATTTTGCAGATCCAGAGAGGTTCAGGTACACAAGAGAGACATCGTTTGGGAGAAGGCATTTGAACTTTTGGAGCAACTCTCCCATTCTTCTTTGGATTGTAAGACTTTCCAAAAAATTTCTCATTTTATTTCTACTTTATACTCTCCCATTCTTCTTTGGATTGTAAGACTTTCCAAAAAAATTCTCATTTTATTTCTACTTTATATATCTATTGTTTATTTGTCATCTTCTTTGTCATTGAATTATGACTTTTAGATGACACTTTCAAACTCACAATTCTCAAGACATAATCGTGCAATTAGTAGTGCATTGAAAATAAAGGAACAAAAAATTTGAAGACATGATAATACTTGGATTTATTAATTGGAATTCTATGAAATTGTAGGCTTGTTTCTTCAGACAATTCGTTAGATCAATTGCAAAGGTTGATTACTTGACTCTCCGCCATGGATTTATTATTGTAAGTTTTCCACACAAATCATTTTTATATCCTCGAATTACCCATCAAAATCCTTCTATTATATAGTTAATTATTAAATATATTTGGTATTTTCAGGCACATTTGGCACCACAAGGTCAAACTAATTTTGATTTCCAGAAGTACATCCAAAGATCACTTGAAGAGGATTTCAAGGTTGTTGTTGGGATCAGGTCGGTCTTTAATTGAATAATTGAATATCAACAATACTACTCAAACATTTGTTTTAAAAATAAAATGGGTGACTCAGATTTATTTACATCTACACATATATTTCATTTTTGAGGATTTTTTTTTTTTTTTTTTTTTTGGGATAAATAGTTTTTCCAATAATAAAGTGTTTCATTTAAATTCTTTTGAAGGGATGTCGCAATACCTCACATATATCAATCTTAGCATTCTAAAAGTACTTATTAAACCAATTTTTAGAACAAAATTTAATCATTCAAATACAATGTGGTAGAAAAGTAAGGGACAACTAAGCCATGTTAATCGAAGTTAAACAGAAACATCATTCTCTAATGATTCAGATTCAAATCGATTAATTACTTTCATTTCACATTTTTGCAGCCCATTAATCTGGTTCTTTGCAGTATTATTCCTACTGTTTAATACCCATGGTAAGCAAAAATACCCCCGGTTAATTTTTCCATTACTTATTCTAAATTTTTTTTATAAGCTCACTCGTAATGTATTATGTTGCCACTAGTCACAATGAAAATTTGATGAATTATTTTTGGAAAAACAAATTTAAATTCAAAACAAGGTAATTTTATTTTTGAAACGGTTCTTGTGCCTTGTTTGGTGTAGTTTATTAGTTGCTTATAACTTCTTCTTTTTTATTTTAGTAATTTTATAACTTATGAGGCAAAAATAACTTAAATAAGTTCATTATTAAACAAATTAAGGGGGAACTGATTATCAACTTGTAAGAAGTTACACCAAATAAAAAGCAACGTAAAAACAATAACCTTGTTTAAATTTGTCATTGTTTATGTTATTGAAAACAGAAATGATAGAGACTCCTTTTTTTCTTGACCCCCACAATCTCACAAACACGTCAGTGAGTAATAAGAAGGAAAAAAAAAACAAAAAACAAAAAGTTAGCCAATCCCAATACATTGGGATGGTGAGGGTCAAGAAAAAATGGAATCTCAACCTTCTTCCTATTAAAAATATGAAAAACAAAAACACAAATGATGGGCCGTTTATGATCTTAACACTATCTTTGTACCCATCCTCGCTTATTTATCCAAAAATATAAGGATCCTATTAATGACAGCTCATACAACGGGGGTGTTTGTTTCAGCTTTTCAGAGCCAACTTATGGCTTTTAGCTTTGAAAAAGTTATTTTGGACTGTTTGGTTAAACTTATTTCAGCGACTTTTGATTCTAACAGCTTATTTTAACACAAAAAAGCTGATTCTGAGAAGCTGCTCACCCATTGCTTCTGATTATCAGTTTCTGCTGTGGACATTTTAATTTATGGTTATACTCTTAAATTTTTTTATTTTTTATTTTTTTAAAAATAGAAAAAGACTCAAATGGACTATAGATTATTATTATTTTTTTATGAGAAATGTAGACAAACAAAGAATAAAAATTAATTGAAAAAGTTATTTCACAGCTTAACACTACTCAGCAACTTAAATCTATAATCCAATAGCTACACCAAACAGATTAACAACTTCTGATTAAAGTCATAATCTATAATCTGTTAAGCTATAATCTATAAAATTGTTTTAACAAATTTACACCAAACATTGTGAATAATAAACATTAGGGGTGGTTTGGGATGATCTAAACAAGTACACTTTTTGATTTTTTATGAAATATGGGTTGGTTTGAAGTGATGTGGTAGAGAGGTTATGTGATTTAAATAAGGAAAAATGAGTGAGACCACTAAAAAGAGGAGCACTAATAGCTCTAAAGTGGTATGGGTCTCACATGATGGGATGTTTTGCACTTGTGTTATTTTTTTATTTTTTATTTTATTTTATTTTATTTTATTTTTTGAATTTCTACCTCATTAGTGGTCAATTAGTGCTTTCAAATTAGTGGGATGAATCATTGTTGTTTAAATAAGATGATGTGACTTAAATATAATAGTGACTTTTTGACTTTTTTATATTATGCCAAACTTAACCTAAATGTTAAAATATTTATAATCTCAATATTTTTTTCACATATTTTAAAGTACTTATTGCACCAAACAGGCACATACACATTTCAATACACTTTTATATACTTTTTACACAATTTTTTTGATTTTTGACATTTTCAGTATAAGAAATATTTGGAAAGCTAATAATGTGGTTTTGTTTGTGTACAGGCATGTACTCCTATTTGTGGCTACCCTTCATCCCACTGATTGTAAGCATAACAATTTCTAACCATTGGATCTAATTTTCATCCAATGGTCATGGAGGGGTGATTAATCTTGTAACACTTAATTAAATTAATGTGTTTGTGGGGGGTCTGAATGCAGATAATTCTATTAGTAGGGGCAAAACTGCAAGTAATCATAACAAAGATGGGATTAAGAATAGAAGAGAGAGGAGGCGTAGTAAAGGGAACACCAGTGGTGGAGCCAGGTGATGAACTCTTCTGGTTCAACCGCCCACGTCTCCTTCTCTATCTCATCCACTTTGTTCTCTTTCAGGTATTATTTTCTTATCACTATCTAACACTTTTTTATATTTCCAAACATTTTTTTAAAATTTTTTCCATTTTACATGAATCCACAAAATAAATCTTTACTCTCTTGGTTTTGAATTTTGAAATATAATTTTGAACAAATCATACTGATAGTTTCTCTACTCTAGCCCGTATATCATTTTGGTCCTATAATTTTAATTGGATCGATTTAAATATTAAATTTTTGACTTTGTTTCAAATTGATCCAAGTAATCTTAATTGTTAGCATTTTTTATGACAAATGCGCGGATGAACAGTATTTGTCACGCTTTTAAGAGTGAAAAAATAAAAATAAAAATAAAAATAAAATTATAAACTCAATCGATTTAGTGACTTAATCTCAATCAATTCATTAAAATTTTTTTATCAAAAATCCTAACAGCATTACCGATTTGACCAAATCAACACAAAATTTTAAAATTGAAAGTCAAAATTGAGCCAATTGAAATTGTAAGGCCTAAAATGACACAAACGATAACATATTTTTGTGTGTGTCTTCATACTTTACTAGATTTTTTAATAATTTAACTTTGGTATAATGCAATTTTTTATTTTTTTTGGCAGAATGCATTTCAACTGGCCTTCTTTGCATGGGCATGGGTAAGCCATTTCACCATTAACAAGCATTAATTAATTTCCTTCTCAAATTCCTAGTTCTTGTTCCATAAATTTTTTACCCTTTTTTGTTTTTGCACTTTGTTTTTTTGGACAGTATGAATTTGGCTTGCGTTCTTGCTTTCATGAAAATGTGGCGGACATAGTCATCAGGTTAACAATGGGGTAAGTGAACAGTGTATATCATTAATTAATTGATTAATTAGAAGTATTAATAATTACATTCAAATACAAGAGAACCCTAATGATGCCCCCATGTAACTGTGATTTGGTCAGGGTTGTCATTCAAATACTTTGCAGCTATGTCACTCTTCCACTCTATGCATTGGTCACTCAGGTTAGATTCTGAAAAAAAGATTAAAATAAAATAAAATTTGATTCAATTCAACCATATACAAATTTCCCATCTTATTAATTATGTTGATTTTTTTATGTACATAAAATAAAACAGATGGGTACAACTATGAAGCCAACCATCTTCAATGAGAAAGTAGCGAAGGCTCTAAGAAACTGGCACTACAATGCAAAAAAACACATAAAACAGAACAACCGCCTCACAGACGGGTCGGTGCCTCCATCGCCAAGCAGACCTGGAATTCCCCAGCACGGCATGTCCCCTGTTCATCTTCTCCGCCACTATCGCAGTAGTGAAATCGACAGCGTCCATACCACTTCCAGGAATTCCCACTTCGACAACGAATACTCAGAAAATGAGGGCTCGTTTTCCCCTTCCCACTCGTGTCACCATGATGATGCTCCTCCACGGTCTCACCATGGTAGAAACCGTGACTTGGAGGTGCAACCAGAGACAGAGGGTCAGGCGATGAGCTCAATCCCTCTGGATCATCATTCTCATCATGAAATTGACATTCCCTCCGCTGGTTTCAGAGGAGCAAGAATTTGAGTACAGAAAAAGATTGGATGAAATGCAAAAGACACAAACAAACTCAAATGTTGCAACACTTTGTACAGAATTTTAGATTTTTCGTTAGCGGACAACTTTCATGCTTAGGTTTTCCACAACTAAGACTGAAAAGGTCAAGAGTCAATTTTTTCTTCAATTGTTTATTTCTTTTTTATTATAGGGCTCTTACGTAGTGTTAGGTTTATGAGTTTGTATTGTTGACTTCTTTAAATAATTGATTGTTGTCGAATAACGATTTAGATTATCAAATTATACAATGTCTCACTTTTGTTAGATAATTAACAAAAGTTTCTCATTCAACCCTCTTTGGAGTGACAAAAGATCAACGTATACTGCAGGATATCTAATAATTTTCCATCAACCAAGACGACTGAATACCTTTCCTGGGTGAGCCAAAAACTTGCTAAGAAAGTGAACTTTATCTCCCAAATGACATACTTATGTCAAACCTCAAAACTTAAATCCGGTAGTAGAATAGAAAAGCTTGAGAGAGTATGAGAGTGGAATTTTGGTCTTGAGAGAATCATAGAAGACTAGACCTACTCACATCATCACTGGTGCAAAAAATCATAAATCATTGTTTACTAGCAATCTCCTCTCCCAAATTTCTCTCTCAATCCTTCATTCCCACCAAGCTTCCATGGCATTCAATACAACCTGTTCTTGATTATTTCATTTTCCTAATCCACTTACCTCCCTCTTTTCCCTTATGTCCTACAGAAAAAATTTCATCATATAATAGATGGCTACTCCACGGCTTACTTTAGGTAACCAAGCTAACCTAATATTTGGGTTTCATCTTCCTTGATGAATGCCAGTGTGAACCTGGAATTGGAATTGAGAGAAATCAAAACTCATGAACACTCGTAACATTTTGTTGATGGTGCTATGCCAAAAAATCATCACTTAAAAACAATCTCCTGTCCCAAAAAATATTCTAGTAAGCTCCTCAATCCTTCACCCCGTAGAAACTCCATGATATCATATGACTCAAAATCTATTATGGTTTGGGATCAAAGTTGAATCGATAGTAAATTGTGAGTTTGTGACTACCTATAGACATAACATGGATCAAAGTAAGTACATCAACTAATGTATGTAGATAGAGATGGCACAACCCCACATACACATCAAAACCAACCAATGGAGATAAGCATCAATGAATTTCACAAAGTGACCTGTTATAAACCAATGGAACTTCCTAAACCTAAATAACACAAATGATTGTAGCAGATTGATGCAATTCTTCTTCACCTTTGAAGGCTCCGAAATTAACACTTTGTTTGTAAAGAAATGAAAAGAAAAGAAAAGAAAATAATTTCAATCCCTTACTTAGATTGCCAAATATTAAAGAAACTGAAAGAAAGGCATTTCCCTCATAACCACCATTTTCAATCTCTCCAAAGTGGAGAGAAATTGAGAGAAATGAAACCACATAAATATTATTTTATTATAATACCAAAACTATTGTTTTAAATATAAAAGAAATTAAAAAACTAAGAATCAAGCTTTACACTGTAATCTTATGTTTCAAATTTAGTTGAACAAAATCACAACTATCTTGTGCTAAAGCAATATAAGCAAACATTAAAGCAACTCATATATATATAAATAGAGAGAGAGAGAGAGAGAGAGAGAGAGATTATATCAAATTTCATAAAGATTCTATTATTAAGAACAATTCAAACGTCCAGATTAACAGGTTCATAACAGACCCATCAACCCTCAAACGCTAAAATGATGAAATAACTAGACCACCCAAGCTTTCAGACATGTCCACCGCGAAGACGAAGCACAAGATGGAGGGTGGATTCCTTCTGTATGTTGTAATCAGCTAGAGTACGACCATCATCCAACTGCTTACCAGCAAAGATCAACCTCTGCTGATCAGGAGGAATCCCCTCCTTGTCCTGAATTTTTGCCTTCACATTATCAATCGTATCCGAACTTTCCACCTCCAAAGTGATTGTCTTCCCAGTCAGAGTCTTCACAAAAATCTGCATACCTCCCCTCAATCGCAAAACCAAATGAAGCGTAGATTCCTTCTGAATATTGTAATCAGCGAGCGTGCGACCATCTTCAAGCTGTTTACCAGCGAAAATCAAACGCTGCTGGTCCGGTGGAATCCCTTCCTTGTCCTGAATCTTTGCCTTGACATTGTCGATTGTATCCGAGCTCTCGACCTCCAAAGTAATCGTCTTTCCGGTGAGAGTCTTCACGAAGATCTGCATACCGCCGCGGAGACGGAGGACGAGGTGGAGCGTGGACTCCTTCTGGATGTTGTAATCGGCTAAAGTACGGCCATCCTCCAATTGCTTTCCGGCGAAGATCAGACGCTGCTGATCCGGAGGAATCCCTTCCTTATCCTGAATTTTAGCCTTCACGTTATCGATCGTATCGGAGCTCTCCACCTCCAGCGTAATCGTCTTGCCAGTTAGGGTTTTCACGAAGATCTGCATACCACCGCGAAGGCGGAGCACGAGGTGGAGCGTGGACTCCTTTTGAATGTTGTAATCGGCGAGAGTACGGCCGTCCTCCAGCTGCTTTCCGGCGAAGATCAGACGTTGTTGATCCGAAGGAATTCCTTCCTTGTCCTGGATCTTCGCTTTCACGTTTTCGATCGTATCAGAACTCTCGACTTCCAAAGTGATCGTCTTTCCGGTTAGGGTCTTGACGAAGATCTGCATACCACCGCGGAGCCTCAGAACCAGATGGAGAGTCGATTCCTTCTGGATGTTGTAATCGGCGAGGGTACGGCCGTCCTCGAGCTGTTTTCCGGCGAAGATCAAGCGCTGTTGATCCGGCGGAACACCTTCCTTGTCTTGGATCTTCGCCTTGACATTGTCGATCGTGTCAGAACTTTCGACCTCGAGAGTGATCGTCTTGCCAGTAAGGGTTTTCACAAAGATCTGCATCTGTTAATCCGGAATAACGAGAAATCAAATACAATTGATCTATCTATATCAACAACTATTGAAATTAGAATCGAAAAGATGACTATTGAAATTACCTTCAGAGATTTTTGGTTTGGCTTTGAAAACAGAGAGATCGTAAATGGAGACTTGGGAATCTGATGTGAACGAGGTGTAAGAGAGGTGCGATATTTATATAGGAATAGAGAGCCGATTTCGCGAGGATAGGAATAATGAGTGAGAGCACTAATTAATGCTATCACTAATGATGTGATAGTAGGCTTCATCATAAATGATTTGATGTTTTAATTTTAGTATTGTATTTTTTTTTTTTTTTTATTGAGTGTCATGTCATTAATAATCTCTTTAGAGCTCCAAAATTAGTGGTCCCTATCAGTGTTGAATTTAGAATTAACGAGAAAGATCTGGTCAAATCTAAACAGAGGCGGTGGTGAGGAGAAGTTATCTGGTGCTCTAAGCACTGCCACGTGGTGTTCAAATCAAGTCTGATTGGCCGAGAAAATAAAATTCACTTAGTCATTTTTGTTTATTTGACTTCATAATATGAAAGGGATTAAGAATATGGTCAAATTAAGTAAAAAGATTATTAGTGTAGTGATATTAAATTTGAGATATAAAATAAAAAATATTTATTTATACACTACTGAATTAGTAATACTAGTATTAATATATATAATTAATATATTTTAATTGTTAGTTTTTTTTAATATTATAATTTTTTTTTTTTTTTTTTGTTCTAAAACATATAAATTTTGTATAGAAATTATGTTAAAATTCACTAATTTCCTCACTCAATTTCTAATTCTAACCCTACCATGAAATTGATAGTCTTACTATCATGCTCCGATTTTAATTGCTCGAAGACATTACCAAAAGCTTGTAAATTAGGTCAATTTTTTTTTTTTTTTTACCAATATCTATTATCCTTGAATAATAGAAACATAATAATACATGTCTTCTCGCAATGAATACAACAATAATAATAATATATGCCAAGTTTCGGCTACAGAGTTACAAATAAATAAATACAAACATCCATGTTTAATAAGATTACACATAAGAGGTACATGAACTTCTTAACTCTCCAATCAATCAATCCGAATTATATTCCTCTAAGAAAAATGAAACAACGAGAGGTGAGCACAATTGCTCAGTAGGAATCTCATAGTTCAAAATCAATAACCATCCTATAAATAGAAATGATCATTCATGTAGGGTGATACCATATAGTAAAGTAATGTTTTGTAATTTTAAAATATCATACTTAGAGTATCATTTTCTCAAAATTTATTTGAACATTTAAGGAAAACCTTCAACCATAAAAAACTATCCCTTTTTATCAAAAAACTATAAATCTTTTTTTAAAAAAAAAACAAATATATTTAAGGAACAATATCATTTTAAATTTATTAACCCATTCTAAAATATTCCTCATTTAATTTCCATCTTAACATTCCTTTTTTTATTTCCATTCTCCCATTTTACTAATTGCATTCATTAAAACTCCATAACCTCAAGTTCATGTTCCCTTAATACTCAAAACAACCCTCATACACTCCATTTCCACCTGTCAATCCTTTATTGCTATAACTCTTTAACGTAGAAATCTAAGAACAATTACATCACATCCACATTTGCATTATCAATTATAACTCAACACATCACAACGATAATAAACTCTTTTTAATTCAATTTCTCAATTAATCACAAAGCAAAACTCTTAATCTTTCCTTATAGATACAAATAATCCGGTGAGTTCTTTATCACTAACCCTTTATCCAATTACCATTTCATTATCCATTCTTTCAAATAATTTCCATATACATTTCCCTTTCATATTAAATTACACATCAAATGGTAATTTCGTAAGTTCATCACAAGTCACACATATCATCACCGACCTCAACACACGTCACAACACATTCCACCTTTTGCAGACTTGATACGGCGGGATAGCAGGCACCCAATTCATAACACATTCCACCTTTTGCTGACTATTATACGGCGAGAAGTGAACTCCCAAAAATCATTTTCTCAAAAACTTTGTCTTTTTTCGAAAATCATTTTCAACTTTTTAAAACCATTCTCCTACATTTGCCGACTATTATATGGCAAGACATGGGCACCCAAAACATTTTCAAAAACCATCCGTTTGTCCACTTTTGCCGGCTACAATACGGCAGGACTGTGTGGACACCCAAAAATCATTTTTTCACTTTCGCCAGCCATAATACGGCAGGACTGTGTAGACACCCAAAAATCATTTTTCCCACATTCGTCTAGCGATAAGCCTAGACAGGGCAATTGGACACCTTGAATTCAAATCACCCCACATTTATCGGCTATCATATGGACGGTCGTGGGCACTGAAAAACCATTTTTCAATTTTTAAAATCATTCCCCACATTTACCGATTATTGTACAGACAGTCGTGGGGACCGAAAAACCATTTTTCAACTTTCTGCGCGGGTACCAACCGCAACACAATCCAACACAACACAACTAAACTCAACCCAATACAACTCAACTCCACACAACACAACTCAACCAACTCAACACAACATAACCCAATACAATTCACAAAACATACAATAAAATTCAACACAACCATTTCAACACAAAGCTTATATCATCCATACCATTAGTAATTTCTTTTCCCTCAAGTTTGGTTTCATATTGTAACATAATTTAAAATATTAACATTATGAGTTCAATCGCAACTTTTAGATAAATTTCTCAAATTCTTTAAAATTTTAATTAAACTTGTACATATGTAATTTAACACCTTAATTTCATGATTCTGTTATTAATTGAAACAAAACCATTATCCATCTTCATGAGCCAAACTAGAGTTTTTAAGAGAAATTAAGGCTTTTCACAAAACACATTATATTCTAACCCTTCTATTACTTTTACACCCAAACTCATAACCCAAGATCATAACCCAACAAATAAACCCAACTCTCTTCAAACCCTAACCTCCAATCTCATGATTCATCACAATATGCATAAAAATGTGAACTTTTGTATTTATATAAAGAAAATACCACAAATCTATCTATAAATTAGGGTATTGAAAGAGAACTAGAAACCCCTACCTCTTGAAGCAAAGAGATGACGACCCAAAAATCACGACGAAACCACGAACTATTCGGACCAAAAGGATGCCCTTGACGAGATCTACACATTTTCTCAAAGGACCATGGTGAAAAGATCACTCTAGATGAGTAGATTTAGAGATCTTAGTGCCAAAAGCTTGAGTTTAAAGAGAGAGAGAGAGAGAGAGGAGAACTCGCAGTTTGAGAGAGAGGAAAAATGAGGAAAAGTGAAATGAAAATATGTTTGGAGCCTATTTATAGTAGCAAGGTAATAATAGAATAATAGCCCCAAAGTCAAATGAAAAGAACAAGTCAAAAACTCACAAAAAGTAGGGCCCAAACTATTCCAAAAATCTGAAAATTACACACAGGTGTCGACCTTTCAGGAAAGAAAGTAATCTGTGCAACAGGTAAGGTCTCGACCCTTAGCTAGGAAATGTCGACACTAAATTTCAACAAGAAATTTCCACATTCAACAACATACAAGGGTCGACCTTTCCCAGACTAGTGTCGACCCTTGTAGACAGCAACAAGAAGCAGGTGTCGACCCTAAATTCCAACAACACTTCCAAAAACTTCACCAACAGGTAAGGGTCGACCTTTAAGAAGGCTAGTGTCGACCCTAGAATAGAATTTCTGTAACAACCCTCGTACTGATTACCGATTAACCACTGAATTACGTACTGATTACTGTTAAACTGAACTGATAATGACTGATAATTGGATTAACCTAAGTACTGAATGGACTGATTGAAATCGAAACTGAAATTGGCTAAGTTTATCTATTGAATTGCATATTGCATCTGTTTGATTGATTGATTATCTATTTGAATTCATATGTTCTAACTGTTAATTGAAGGCCTTATCGGCGGCCGAATTAGGAACCGTTTAGTGTTTTGGAATCAGTAGAATATTTGTGATTTTATGGTATATTTATCTGAAAATTGATTAGGAATGATTAAATTAGATTAAAATAAGTTAAATCAAAGAGTTGCCTTATTTACGGAATTGCCATCAAAGTGGGGCCTTTGTTTATTATATGTTGAGCCTTATTACATGCAACCAAAACATTTCTATCAGCCATTTTGTGAAGTGAGAACCGACTAGAGAGAGAGAAATGAGAGAATTGTGAAATCAACTAGGAAATTGGCTTGTATACTTGAAGAAATTGAAGGGTAGTTGCTAATTGAGCTCATAAACCTTGTAATTGAGACTTAGGTGAGTGAATTCATCTTCTTCTTGTTGTCTTTGAACTTCATTCTTGCATGATTCATGCTCAATTGTAGAATTAAGCCATGTTTGAGTGCAAATAGGTTGATTCATGTTAGAATTCATGCATGCATGGCCATTTTGGTGTATTTTGGAGTTGATTTCATGTTGAATTGTACATGAAAGCTCATGTTTGTATTATAGTCCATGCTTTCACTTTGTTTTGAAAGATTGGAGCTCATTTGAGCTAGTTTGGAAGCTTGAAATTGTTTAAAGCGCATGCATGTCATATTTGCATGATATTCATGAAACTAGTTTGAAATTGAGTTTAATTGAAACACCCTTGGGCCTTGATTTCTTAAATTGAGCTTTAAAACGTGTTATTCTATGTGTTTGAAAGAGTTTTCCAGAAAATAGGCCCAAGAGGATCGAGTTGGGAGCATCAAAGTTGAGTTTTGAACTTGGAACACAAACCTGGATTTTCCAGA
Source organism: Camellia lanceoleosa (assembly GCA_025200525.1). Taxonomy (NCBI): domain Eukaryota; kingdom Viridiplantae; phylum Streptophyta; class Magnoliopsida; order Ericales; family Theaceae; genus Camellia; species Camellia lanceoleosa. The sequence goes on from CM045761.1 coordinate 26,456,384, forward strand.
TTTTTGTTGTCACTTCGGCGAAGTGCCTTTCGGCGAAATTCATGCTCCCAGCATTTTCTTCGACTTGTTTCTGATCGCTCGGCGGAGTGTTTCACGCTTCAGCGAATCGAGCATCCAAAGATCTTGCACCATTCATCGATCCGCTCGGCGGTGGAATGTACGCTCGAGCGGGGACCTTTGTTGGCTTGTCGCTCGGCGAAACTGCGCTCGGCGGAGGCCTGTTCACTTGAAAATTCTGGCGATTTACGTGCACATCTTTGCATCCTCATCCCATCCTAGGCATTCTTAGGCCTAGTTTAAGGCATCTTAATGAGGATTTAGACATAGAACCACACCGAGGAAATTTAGGGATTTAATTATCATCCTTCCGATTGTGAAACTTAGTATGTGTTCTATTTGTTAACTGTTTAGGGTTGGCTATCGGGGACACGCTCTAGCTGCTATTAGCCCAATCTCTGTGAGTAACAATTGTGTAAAGATATGTTCAAAATGTTTATCTTTTGAATACTGAACTGAACTATTTATTGAACTGATATTGTTTCTTGAATGAATGTATGTCTGTATTACAGGCTGTATTGTGGCATCCTTAGCATTTGATCTTTATTCTGAGCTCTGCGGTTCCTTGTGAAACCATCTTTTCTTGATCGATGGCCATCATTACTATTGGGTTCTGTTAAGACCCGGTCCTTTGGACCCTCGTTTATAGGCTAATGGATGTACCACATATGGTGATTGGTGAAATCTTGAAAGACTAAAATCTTGTTTAATGAACTGATTTCATTACTGTACGGTCATTCATTCATAACCTCTTTACGTTGTATGTTATTTACTGGGCTTTAGCTCACTGTTTATATATATATGTAGGTTCTCGTGACGGGCCGGAGCTAGGGCGTGGGTGGTCCCCGATTTTGTCAAGCTTGACCTATGTGCCTCACTGCGAGGTTCCGAGTTGCCATGCTATGGCTTGGGGTGTTTTTGTGTCCCCTATCGGTCTCCTTACTGTTTTGTACTTTTGTATAGACTGTCTACTGATATACTATACTGTTATCGAGGGATTAGGTCCCCGTACCGACTGGTTGTATATAATTGTATAGACTGTACTGTTCTAGACTGTTTGAATGCATGAAAAATGTTTTTGGCATCTGATTTTCCTGACTCAATGGACACTAGTTACTTCTTGTATTGGCTTCCGCCAGTTCTACTGTTTAATCAGTATTCTTGTTGATTGGCCTTGGTAATCTCGGATTCTTGGCGATTCTGATGCTAAACCCATAGGGCCGGGTTTGGGTCGTGACAATTTCTAAGTTTCCAAGGAACTTTTTGACAAGAACAAGTGCGAACAAATAAACCCAACAAGTTTAAATCGGATTATACTCCTCTAAAACCAACATTCAACAACTCCAAAGACTCCCAAAAAGAAAATAAGGGAATTAAATACACACTCTAATGGATTAAAGGATGCAGGTGTCACACTTACCAATAAAGGGGATTATTAGTCCAATGAGAGAGTTAATCCCCTCACTCATGACTCCAACCAAACACTCAATCGATAGGTCCTACAAATTATTAGTTAAATTTCCCTTCCCAAACAACCAAACAAACATGGCCTTAATATAACCTGTTTGTCGTTAATAGAACAATAACCATTCCTATAATAAGCTAATTCGTAATGGCAGTCCACGGGAAAAATAAGGCCCTGTTTGGTATAGCTCTGGAACGTTAGTTCCAGGGCTTATTTTGCACATGATGTTTGTTTACGAGTTTCAAAAATTAATTTCACACTCACTTTTGAAAACTCGGTCAAAGGCGAGAAAATTTGGGCTAACCGGTCGTTCCATCAGAAGTCCCACCGGTCATCCGGCCGGTTGACCGGAACAGTGCAATTTTTTTTTTTTTTTTGCAATTGACAATTTTTAATTTTTATATATTCAACAAAAAATATTTTTTGAATTTTTAAAAAAAATTTATGAGCTTTAATAGCATTTTGAATTATATGTTTGGTTCTGAGTTGTAAGTTTTTGTATCAAATATCATATCTCACATCAAAAATTCCCCACTCAATTCAAAACTTATTCACTAAACAAATTTTTCACACTTAAATCTGTAACAACCTTCACCACTGCTTACCGATTAATTACTGATTACTGTAAACTGAGACTAATTATGATGGGCAGTTGAACTGATTGAAATACTGAACTGACTGACTGAAATCTGAAACTGAATTGATTAAGTATATCTGTCGTATTTCATTTCTATCTGTTGCCTGTTTGATTATCTGTTCATGTTTTATGTTTGAACTGCAAACTGAAGGCCTTATCGACGGCCGAACCAGAAATTAATTGATGTTTTAGGACCATTATAATTTATGTGATTTTATGACATATTCAGTTAAAAAGTGATTTGGTATAATTAAATTAGATTAAAGTAAGTTAAATTGCATTGTTGCACTTATTTACATTTTTGCCACACTAGTGGCCCACTCAATATAACATAATTGAGCCTTATTACACTTGCACAACACATTTCATCAGCCTTGTTGAGTGTCCTAGCCGACCAAGAGTGAGAGATAGGAGAGTTATGCTTTCAACATAGAGAATTGGCTTGAATCTTGAGGAATTGAAGTGTAAATTGGCAAATTAAACCCCTAGACTTGTCATTGAGGAACCTAGGTATGTATTTCATCCTCTAAATTGTATGTTTAAGCTCTATCTAGCATGGATCATGATAGTTTAATGAGCTAAGTCAAGAATTGGTCTTGTAGTGTGGGATTAAAGCTTGTATCATGCATGCATGTATTTATCCTTGCATTTTGATGTTGATTTCATGACAATTGGTGCATGCATGTTCATAATAGTGTGATAGTCCATGATTTCATCTTATTTTGAAAAGAATTGGCTCATTTGAGCAAGTATTTGAAGCTTTGAATTGATCTCAACTCATACATGTCATGTTTGGATTATGTTCTTGAAATTTGGTTTGAAAATGAGTTCAATTGAACTACCCTTGGGCTTGATTTTACAAATTGATCTTTGAAACATATAATATCATGTGTTTACAAGTGTTTTCCAGGTTTTCAGCCCAAGAGGATCGATTTTAATGCATTTTAACTTGGTTTTGAGCTTGGGACTCAAATCTGGGTTTTCTAGATTTTGGACCCACGCTCGAGCGAGGAAGTTCACGCTCAAGCATACACTTTGTGATCATGCCTTCTGCTCGAGCGAGAAAAGTGACGCTCGAGCATGAAATGCGTGCATCCAGTACTTTGCATGAGCTTACAGTTTGCTCGAGCGAGAGGATTCACGCTCGAGCGATGACTTGTGTCTCACGCTCGAGTGAGGGTCGAGCACCCGTCAAGTGTGAATTTTGAGCATCCAGTATTTTCACTGTAGCTTACAGTCCGCTCGAGCGACGGAAGTCACGCTCGAACGGAGATCCTTTGTCTGCATGTCCGCTCGAGCGTAGAAAACCACGCTCGAGCGAGACCCTTGTTTTCTAAAATTTTGTAAAGTGTTTAATAGTGCATCTTTGCATCCTCTTTCCATCCTAAGCATTCCTAAGGCATGTTTAAGACATCTTAATGAGGATATAGAAGTAGAACACACTGAGGCAATTAGGGATTAAGGTATCATCTTTCCCAACTGTGTAGCTTAGTGTGTGTTCGTTCTGTAAACTGTGTAGGGTTGGCGACTAGAGATACACTCTAGCCTAACTGTAGCCCAAAACTCTGTGAGTAACAATTGTGTAAAGATATGTTCAACTGAGAATGTTTTCTGACTATTTAACTGAATTGCTTTCTGAATCGATACTGCTAAATGAATGAATGTATGTCCTATATTCTGAACTGTATTGTGGCATCCTTAGCAACTACTGTTTACTATTACTGTTACAGAGATCTCTGTCGGTTCCCTCGTTGGAACCACTACTGTTTACTGATTGATGGCCATCATTGACTGTTCGGTCTTTCAAGACCTACTGTTTATTGTACTGCTATGCTAATGGATGTACCACATATGACTGAATGACTGTTATACTGATTTAATGAACTGTTTTCATTACTGAAGGACATTCATTCTAAACCTCTTTACGCATTGTGTTATTCACTGGGCTTTAGCTCACTGTTCATATATATATATATATGTAGGTGTTCAGGCACCAGACCGGAGCTAGGAGTGTGGATTAGACTCCCCTTTTTGTCAAGCCAACCACTGTGCTTCACTGCGAGGTTCCAAGCCTGCCAAGCTATGGCTTAGGGGTGTTTTTATTTCCCCTGTCTGACTTTGTGTCTGTTTTGTATAATTATACAGGCTGATAGCACTGTACTGTACTGTTTAATAGGGATTCGATCCATGTCCTGAATGATTGTGAATATTATGCATACTGTTCTGTATTGGGTATATATATATGTATGAGAAGTCTTTTTGCATACAGACTGTCACAGCTCATTGGACATTGTTTATTTACTATTTTGGCTTCCGCCATGCCCCTGTACTCTGTTTCTTGTATTCTTGTTAGCGGGCCTTTAATCTCGGATTCTTGGCGATTCTGATACTAAACCCATAGGGGCGGGTTTGGGTCGTGACAAAATTATAATTCCAAAACTCACTAACTCAAAATACAACTCCTATTCTCAAATCATATTTAGAAAACTCTACCAAACAGTACGTAAAGTATACTTGCAAATTGTCTGTCATGACTCGAACCCACCCCTATGGGTTAAGGACATAACCGGCCAGTAATCATGAGATTATCTGCGGCCTCAGACCAAATAAAACATAACTCTTCAGAGTCAAGGGGCCAAAACGGAAGCAAATTTAAAACTTTGTCCATAGAGTTGTGCTTACATGGTATAGCAAAAACATTCCAAAAGCATTTCATAATAACTCACACATACACATAGAATTCATCTATAACCAGGAACTTTCAGTCATACAGTCAGCCAAACAAACATATATATATATACAAAGGTGACTCAACATTTTCGCCCACGTAGCAAAATATAACCAATGAACAAAAGGGCAAAAACCAATCTCGTGCGTGAGACGTTAAGGCTGACTCCTCAAAACTCTGACTGCTTCTCGTATACTTCACTGAGGTTGGGTTTAGACCTATCTTAGCTCACCTACAGACACATGAATGAGAGTGAGTGAAAGCCTAGTGAATAATATCAAATAAAGAAGGTACATGAACGAACTTTGAAACAGTTACATCAGACGGCCTTGGGCCCAATTCATGTTTCTATCTAATGTATTCAATGACAAAAGTTCTAGACGTATCAAACAGCCTCGGGCCCAATTCACTCATATCCGACGGCCTTTGGCCCATTCATTCATATCCGACGGCCTTTGGCCTAATCATTCATGTCCGACGGCCTTTGGCCCAATCATTCATGTCCGACAGCCTTTGACCCAATCATTTATGTCAAATGGCCTTTAGCCCAATCATTTATGTCAAACGACATTTGGCCCATTTCATTCGGCTCAATCATTTATGTTAAACGGCCTTTGGCCCAATCATTTATGTCAAACGGCCTTTGGCCCATTTCATTCATATCCAACGGCCTTTGGCCCAGTCATTCATATCCAACGGCCTTTGGCCCTATCATATAGCATAACAAATATTTGTCCACAATTCAAATTAACAGGCTTATAAGACTTATAAAGGAATGAGCAATAGGACAAATAACGTACTTCAAAATATCTTTACTAAGATATTACTCACAGTGATCTGCCGGTGGATTTGCTCTCATGCTTGACCCTACACATTTCATGAACATAATGAATCACAAACGATTTAATCCGTTCTTAATTCATACATCCCTCTTAGGCTTCTTTCTTATTCTTTTAACTCATTTACAATGCTTAATGTATGCTTAAGAGTACTTAAAAATGAAAGAGAACGGAAAATGAAACACAAAAATCTTTACAAAATTTAAAGCAGGGCTCGCTCGGCGTGGCATTTCGGCGGACCCATTAGGTCTACAAAAGTACTGGTTGTCTCATTTTTACGCTCGAGCGTGACTTCGAACACTCGAGCTGAAAGTCAAACTACATGGCTTGGCACTCGAGCGTGAATCTCCCCGCTCGAGCGGACATCAAAGTCCGCAAAAGTTCTGGGAACTAACATTTTATGCTCGAGCGGACATGCCGAATTCTGGGTTTCCAACAAGCTGTTTGAGTTTCAAACTTGTATTCAAACCAATGTAACTTGCATATTATGACTCATACCTCACATGCACATCTTCTAACATGATACAAATGCTAAATTACAACATTATGAAGTTTAATTCCCATGAATCAATTGCATACACATACAATTCTTGCCAAATTCATCTTCAATGCTTCAATTCAAGCAACCAAATACCTCTATGATTTGTGCTTGCATGTGGAACATAACTCACATTCTCAACTTAAATGATGTAAATGATGTAAATGATGATCAAAGGCATGAACTTCGCTCAAAATTCAACATGGATCATGTATTTCATGCTCAAACATGCAAATTCATGACAATTTCATAGCAATTCTATGCATGCATGTGCATATAAACTTCAATCTCATCATAATTAGCTCAATTCATGTTCTTGATTACCATTTATTCTTGAATTCACAAAATCACAAACTCAAACTCATGAATTTACTCACCTAGGAGTTTCAACCTTCATAATTCTAGCTAATTCTTGAGTGTAGCTTCCAATTTCACAAACTTTGAGCCAAATACATAATTCTTCCTCTTCTCTCTCTAGAACCGGCCCCTCTCTCTCTCTCTCTCTAGAGTATGATTTTCATATTTGAGCTCATAAGAATCAAGTTAAGTGTATTAGGGCCCCTTATACATGTTTGCCTAATCAAGTTTGATTAAGGCTAAGTAATTGAGTTTTATTAATCGTTCTGAATCTAATTATTTTTATCCAAATAGTTTTTCAATTAAATTTCACCATAGGCTCTAAAAATTACGCCAATCACAATAGCGTAGTCAATTTCGGTTTCTGTGGCCGATAAGGCCTTCAATTTTCAGTTCATAACAGTAAGTTGAACAGATTTTCCTATGGTGAACAGATAGAAATTCAAAACCACACATAATCATATAAAAGGGCATCCAAAATCATACCAAACACATACTCACAATCATAATTAAGACTAATTAGCATAATACGGAGCAGGGTTATCACACTGTCATTACCATCTAACCTCCTATCATACACATTTACTCAGACCAACCCACTGGCATTGGGTGCTCAAAGGGGGAATATTTTATCAATATTTTATTACAACTATGCAAACCACCACAAACGTGACACGTGTATAGCACTATCCGGCAAAGGAATCAAAAGTACTCACACCTCTCACACCTAGGCCTAAGTGTGACTTCCTTTTAACCACATCCATACACGTGTCCACAAGTACATGAATGAACGGCCCAGATCAACGTGGGGGTGCTGGTAATATTAATACAACGCCCCCGGTCACATCACTCACACCAATGATAAAATGATAGTGATGCCCAACACACATGATAATTTTTGAGGAGATTTATGTTTTTTAACCGGTTATATTAATTTTTTAATTTTTTATATAAAAAATTATGTAAAAAAAGTAAGAAAGGTGATATGATAATTTATAGTGATTTTTTAATTTTTTTAACTAAAATTAAAAGTTGTCAAACAAGGCTTAAATATAAAAAATCACCATTGTTTTTATTTTTAATTTTTAATTTTATATCAAAAGTTTTTTAATTTAAAAAATCAAGATAAAAAAAATCTATAACATATATAAAAAGAAGGTAAGAGTGGTGTAACAGATGGTGTCATGTTTGTGCCTCTGCCTCTGTTGTAAGTCTATTGCTTCTTTGTTTTCGAAACAGATTTGACCTGGCTACGTGGCCTTCAACTTAGCCATACACACAAATAAACAAATTCCATCATTCAATATGTACAAATGTTGATTTCCTTTCTGCTGTTGTTTCTTCATTTCGAAGACCATTCATCGTAGAAATTTCCCAAAACGATGATCTTCGGTTTGCCTATTTCCCAAAGCTCCTCTCTACCACATTTTGTTGCAAATTTGGGTTTACCCATGTAGAATTGAGCTCAACGACACTGACAATGAAGAAGAAAACAAATTTTGCCCCTTCGAAGATAGGGTTTCTCATAAGATATATATATATATATATTTTGTTGACGGAGTTGCTGTTGTCCTCTTCTTCCCATCACTATCGGTGTTCTTCCTGCCGTAACGTGATGAAAATTGTCCATCCAAAGCTCTGGTCCTACAGTTGCAAATCCTAGTACGTACATCTATGATTTCGTACATCTGTAATGTGATGGCTACTATTTACAAGTGTGTTGCACAATATTGAACCACACTGTTGGTCACCCTTACCCACACAGATGCACACCATGTGATTGTTAATATGTCTCAATAATTGAGGAGTTCACCTGCTTAATTTTCTGAATAAAAAATAAGCCCCATCCAATTTTCTAAGTTGAAAATTCCAATCCAAGCAAGAGAAATGTATGGTACATGACTTGGAAATATAAAACAAATAAAGAAATAACATAAAAATCCAAAAACTATTAGACAATGAAAACCCAAATGATGCAATTAAAAAACCAAAACTGTGTAATTGTTGGGTGGGTATTGTGGAATGAATCGTAGAATCAAATTTAGGATCATAAAATAAATGTTGACGTGTAAGTTTTCTTTGGGTAAATGGATTAAATTTGTTTTGATTCTAAAAGCAACTTCTGGAAGTAAATTAGGTTTCATCTAAGAAAATGATCTTCATTTAGCTTGAAAAATAGTATTACTAAATCCACCAAGAATATTAGTAGATCCTCTTCACAGCAAAATTAATTTGATCTAGAAGATGAATTTGATCCTCTTGACAATAATAATATTAGTATATCATTCAGGAACAACAAGATTAATTTGATCTATCCTATTGATTTTAGAGTTGATTTTGTGCTTAAATTATGTGTTTTTAAATGTGTACTCTCAAATATTATTGGGAATTGAGAATCAATTTTTGCTATTTGTTTATGCAAATAAGTTTGTTAAGAATTATATCATTCCTTGAGCTATTTATTGGATTTGGATTTGGATTTGTGCTCTGTTTATTGAGTAGTTTAGTTTCCTTGAGCTATTTATTTATTTATGTTTTATTAGTGGCATACTAATTTTGTGTGGTTAGAATGGTTTGTGATTTTTTATGCCAAATGACTTATTATCTTAATGTTGTAGATTTATTCTTTAACCGGTTAAATCCAAGATGAGTGTTCTCTAATTGGAAAAATGGCCTAAACCACAGGTGTCTTGAGCATGAAAGCGGCCTCATGCTGTTGGTTAGGAGGAACCCTCAAGAGAGAGTTAAAACCATTAGGCATGAGAGCCTCAAGTTCACAATCAAGCCAACAAGGGGCTCAAGACCACTTTTAAAGCAAATCAAAAAGTGAAGAATAGAGGGTGGTTGCAGACTTTTCAGTGCTGAAATGGCATGCAAAAGACACTAAACCATGCAAGCAACACATGCAAGACATGTTCAAAAGCCAAAAGCATTAAAACTAGTAAAGAACACTACACTAGAGGCATGCAATACCAAGCTCAAATAACCAAACCAGCTCAAACACAGAGCTTAAACATGCCAAAACAGTGGCTAAAACATGCTGAGATTAAAGCATAAAAAGCAAGAAAAACATGCTCATGTGTTAGGCTACAAACAAGACTCAAAACACAACTCTCAAAAGCAATGAAAAAGTGAAGTAAGTGAGAGTGTGACAAAGCTGTACACATTGAAATCACATGTTAAATGATGCTATAGCATGTAATCATCCCAAGCAAAATATGTTAAAGACCTTAAAACACTAAGCTAGTGAAGGCATTTGCACTACAACCATCCAAGGCAAGGCTCATATGACCAAGAAAGCTCAAAACAGAGCTAAAGCATGCTAAATCAGTAGCATAAACATGCTAAGATCAAGTCACAAAAAGGTAGAAAAACATGCTCACATGTTAGGTTATCTACACTTGCAAAGAAGACACAAAGAAATGAGGCCACCCCCTCTTATTTTGGACCTCAAAACAAATTTTTTACCACTGAAATTCCTCTGGAATTTAGTGGTTAAAAGGCCAAACAAGGTTAACTTAAAAGCTTTGAAAAAAGGCACAAAAAGCTTCACAAGCCAAGGAATAAAAAGAGGAGACCACTCTCTAACTCAACAAGACTCAAACCATCATTTTAAAACCTTAAAAACAGAATTTTTTATAGTTGAAAAACCAGGTCAAAGCAGTGTAAAAAGATGGCCAAACAATCAACTAAAACAAAGCTTAAAAGAGGTAAGCTTTGTACCTTTGAAGCACAGCAACAAAACAACCAAAATTCTAAACTAAAACCACCCTTAGGAGCTCAAACAAGGCCTCCAAGAACCTCAGCTCTAAGATAAAGGTGTTTGGTCAAGGGTCTTAGTGCAAATGTGTAAAGAATTCTCAACTTCAAGCACAAAATAGAGAGAGAGAGAATTCTAGAGAGAGAGAAATTTTGTAACCCCTTACATGCAAGAGGATGAATTCTATATATAGAAGATACAAAATCCTCTTGAAAAGATCCAACCATCCACGTGCAAGCAGATGCTCCAATCTGTGCAAATAGCTGGCACCAAAATATCAAAAAATATCTACTGATGCACTGGTGGCCGGCCGGCCATCAGTGATAGTCGGCAGGGGCTCATTGATGGCCGGCAGGGCACATCAATGGCCGGTAAGCCAAAGTCCATGGCCGACAGTGCCTTATCATGGTGGCAATGCACCAAAAGCAACATGCTAGAAGGACCAAAACATGGTCTAAAAATGAGATAGAATTGATGTAGGGTTTGGAAAGCTCAAACCTGTGGTGCTCTGTCGCAGAATTCGAGTGCTCGACGAGCAATCAAACCTGTCACTGGATGTACCTGTAAGAACATCCAAGTCTTAAGGACGGTCAAATATGGGGTGTCTACAGTTGCCCATTTTTGATAGAACTTCGAAGTCATGAAATGACGGGAGTGAATGTCAAAGCCCAGAGACGACCCATTTTCGACAAGGCCGAAGACTTAGACAGACATTCAAGATAATAATATATAGATGCGCCCGCAGGCTGGGGCAGAATGCAAATGATGTGCACAATGCAAGCACATAACTTATGATCATGCAATGAGGCTGTAATGAAGCATTTAGAAGCAAGTGTTATGCAAAGAAATGCTACAACAAACTCATACATAAGCAAGTAAACATGAACCAAACCACATTTCAAGCAGAAAGGATGTAAGAAAATTATGCAATCTTAACTGCGCATTACGCAGAAAGGTAAAGAACAACAACCATCGGGCGCACCCGAGGCGGCAAACAAGATCCCAACGAGTGGCACACGCGAGAAAAGAAGTAATGATAACAAGTGAAACACATCCAACCATTATGCAATCAAAACAAAGAGCGGTATAAGCATCGAAATTCATCCAGATGCATTTAACCAAAGCATCCTAACGCACCATGTGCGAGAGGAAAAAGGGAGTGGTGTAAACATTGGAAGGTGGTATAAACATCAGAGCATGTTCTAATGTTTCTAAACAAAACAAAGTGGTATAAGCGTCGAAACACGTTCCAAACGCTTCTTACCGGAGAGAGGTATAAGCGTCAAGCACACGGTCCAAACGCTTCTAACCAAAGGGAGAGGTATAAACATCGGGCGTACCCGAGTGTTTCTAACCAAAGGAGGGTGTCAGTGTAAACACCGGGCGTACTCAATTTTTTCTAACTAACGCAAGGTATAAACGTCAGGCACACGACCCAAACGCTTCTAACCGGAGGAGTGGTATAAACACCGGGCGTACCCGAGTGTTTCTAACCAACGAGGTGTCTTTGTAAACACCGGGCGTACCCGAATGTTTCTAACCAACAAGGTGTCGGTGTAAACACTGGGCGTACCCGAGTGTTTCTAACCAACGAGGTGTCGGTGTAAACACCGGGCGTACCCGAATGTTTCTAACCAACGAGGAGTCAGTGTAAACACCAGGCGTACCCGAGTGTTTCTAACCAACGAGGTGTCGGTGTAAACACCGGGCGCACCCAGTGTTTCTAACCAACGAGGTGTCGGTGTAAACACCAGGCACACCCGAGTGTTTCTAACCAACGAGGTGTCAGTGTAAACATCGGGCACACCCGAGTGTTTCTAACCAACAAGGTGTCGGTGTAAACACCAGGCATACCCGAGTGTTTCCAACCAACGAGGTGTTAGTGTAAACACCGGGCATACCTGAATGTTTCTAACCAACGAGGTATAAGCGTCGGGCACACGACCCAATGCTTCTAACTGGGAGGGAGGTATAAACACCAGGCATACCTAAATGTTTCTAACCAAAGCAAGGTATCGGTGTAAACACCGGGCGTACCCGAATGTTTCTAACCAACAAAGAAGTGGTGTAAACACCGGGCGTACCCAAGTGTTTCTAACCAAAACAAGGTGTTCAAAGGACAGGAATGATCTCACCTGGAATTCCTCTAAATGAACTGTACATACAATATCGTGCCTGCATAAGAAAGAAACTTGACAGGTACAATGCAATAGGAATGCATATTCCATGCGAGACGAATAACCATAATACAAGGTTAGAGGCATGCTTCATGCACAACATGCAAGAGATGAAATAGAAGCATATTCTATGCAAAATAATCAATGACGCACATTCAATGCAACATGCATATTCTATGCAATCATGGTGACGCATGTTCTATGAAATAATTCACAATGCATATTCCATACAACGACAAAAAAACAATGCACATTCTATGCAACATATTTCATGCGACGACAAAAGCATGTTGATAAAGACGACTCAAAAGCAACTTTCGATTTACCTCTCGGAAGAGTTGTAGTATGTTAAAAAAGGATACACCTTGTTCAAGTTGATGAGCGATGAGCGCCACGCACTAGAAACACAATTCTGAGCTTCCACGAAGACATTCTGAATCAAATTTTGAGCATACCTTGCATCTATTGGAATCCGAGGACGCAGATCAAATACAAAGAGGCATAGGAAGCTTGTGGGACCCTGCCGGCCATCAGGGGAGGCCGCCGGCCACCAATAGACCAATGCCGACCATCGATGGCAGATTGGGGCAAACTCGACTTTTCACACTTGGGTCTTTAAAAACAAGTGATGCCAGTTCATTTCCTCACAAACCCTTGCATGAAATTCTTCTCCCTTGCTCTCTAGGTGCTCATTCTCTCTAGATCCACGCGTTCTATGCGTTTTCCAACACCCTAAAAACATTTTCTTCACTAAAACCCTCTAGTTCTCTTCACTTTGAACCAATCAGAATTTGATTTCGACGCTTCTTTCCTCATTTCCACCATTCTAGGCTCACTCCCCTCGAGTTTCTCTCAAGGTTTGTGCACTTTTCCGAGCTTTTGACTTTCTTTGACTTTTTCTTCTCTCATAGGGTTGACTTTTTCAAAGTTTCACCCATTTTCTTCATTTTTCCTCACTTTTGCTCATTTTGCACCTATTTCAGATGGCGGATGATGTCCCTCATGACGGGGCCCTCCCTGCACTTCCTCCAGTAGAGTTTAAGGCAGACTTTGAGGCTGAGCCGGAGTTATTACCACCGAGCATACGCCCTTTCGACCCAGCGAGGAACCACTCTGAGACTCACATAGTACATGTCACAAGAGGCATCAAAACCTTCACCGACTTCGCTGAGGATGTACCAGATGACCTTCTACTGAGAGAGCCAGCATCTCATTTGTCGGCCATCGCGGTAGAGTTACGAACATTGTTTTTCTCCAGTACTACCTTTAACTGTTTGCATTTTTTGCACTGTTTTGATCTGATTGCATCTCATGCATTGCTTTGATCTGATTGTATAAATTGCCTTGATCTAGCTGTATCTCATACATTACCGCAGGACGGATCCCGTTTCTTCAGAGGCTACGGTACGACGACTGCTCGAGACTGTTATGGTGAGCTCCCAGTTAGAGTTCGCGACATCATTGACAGGACAGCTTCGTCTGCTTCTAACTCGACGCGGGTCAGAAGCGAGTCGTCCTCTCTTAGGGGCTTTAGTGGAGAGGTGGTGGGACACTACCAACTCCTTCCATTTCTTCACCACCGAGGAGATAACGATGACTCCTTATGACTTTGCCATGATCACTGGCTTAGGCGTAGAGGGCGATCCAATCCCTCTCGACCCAGATATGGAAAAGTGAGAGGCAGCATGGGCCGCACTACTTGGGGCACACCCACCGACACTCCGGGCACGCATGGTCCGGTATAGCTGGTTCAAGGAGCAGTATAGGGGATCCGAGGCCGAGACAGCCGAGGCGACAGAGTAGTACGCCAAAGGCTTTCTCATGTTCCTTTTCGGTATGACCTTGTTCTCGAACAGGTGGAATATCAGAGGCTCAGATTCGCCGAGCAACTTGGTAGTGCTCCAAAGGAGTTCGGGCTCTACGAGCGAGCGAGCCTCACCACTTTGTACGGATACATGTGCTCAACTTCTCGCATGAGTGAGAGCTTGATCGGTGGCTACTGGCAGGCTTGGGAGGTACACAGCTTAGTTCCCCCTTTTCGCTTTACACTTTATGCTTAGCACTTCTTGCTTTACATTTGTTCAACAAATGTACTTTCTACTTTGCATTCTCTGTATCTGCTTATACACTGCATGCTTTCTGCTTTACATTTTCTGTATCTCACCAAACTATTTCACAAAATGTGAATATTTCACTAATAAAAAACATACACTAAACTTAATACATTATATCGTTCTTAGTTTAGATTTTTCAACAATTTTCACTAAAAAATAAAAAGAAAATAAATTTTTTAATTTTTTAATATATTTTGTTAATTTTTTTTATATTTTTTTAATAATTTTTTAACTTTTAAATTAATGTCAACAATTCCCACAGTCTTAATACCAAAAGTGCCCTTAGATTTGTTGGTAGTTAGATGTTGGCAAAATGGTGGAGGTTGGTTGGAATCTCATTTTTATATAATAATACTGTGACGTCACTATAGTTTTAGTGACGTTTTTAAAACGCCGTCATAGTTTTTTTAATTTTAAAAATTCCAACCATTAGTATGATAGTGGCGTTTTTAGAAACACCGTCTTATCTTCTTTTTTTTCTTTTTTCTTTTTTTTGAAATTATGCTAATTTTATGTAATTGAACTAAAAGAACACTTGTAATAAAACTGAATAGCACTAATATGAAATAATAATTCCCATTCAAATAGCAAATACAACATTATTCAATTTAATATCCAATCACCATAACCCACAAAAATAACATATCCAAAAATTGAATTCACAATTCTCAATCAAAAATTACTACCTTGTATACAAAGCCACAAAATAACATTACCCCCTTCTCTCTCTCACCACTTCCCCATTTAACACAAAAAATAAGAAGAAAGTAAACCAAAACACCCAACTCCCCGATCAGATCAAGGGAAAAAAAAAGAAAAAAGAAGAGAAATAAAAATTCAAAGGAAAGCCCCATCCATCCTTCACCGTCATTCTAAATCGCTTTCCATGCTGCTTTCCATGGCCTTCAATCCTCTCGGTCTCTGCCAATCATAATAATAATAAAAACAAAGCCAATAAAAGATGTGCAGTGAATAGATAACAAAAATAAATATGAGAAGTTCAAGCTACTGAATGTTATTTTAAATAGTCACATTAGGTCAAATTAACCTTGGGTATTTCAAACTATTAGAAAGTACACAATCCCATGTCATACTCAACGTATTGTTTCTCTGAAAAAAGAAAAATAAGCTACACAAGATTGCTAAGAATATTAATGCCAAAGCACGCACAAAAAGAAAAGTAGCTACACACATCTCATACCATCAATAACAAAAGCAACTAAAACAGGCATTTACTATGTTAACATGAATGCAAATACAAATCTGAAAAATGTTACAATACTCTTCCAAATATTAATATAAATTGCATAGGAGTTACAATATAACGTTAGTACAAAAAAATGCATAAAATATTCTACGTCAATTAATGCACAAATTACTTAAAATGGAAAGTTTTCCACTTCGGACACAGAGCATTTAGTTCCCACTACAACAAAACTGAGTTTTTATGGCTCCACATTAACGACATACAATAAATGCAAGCCGTGGTTTCTCATTTTTACGGCTTACCTTTTTTGCATGTTGTAAATAATTTCTCAACCACGATGTGTCCATTGCGTAGGCCGTTAATGCTAATAATGAAGATTTTTTTACGGCTTGCAATGTTAGCCGTAAATAATAAAACTTTCTATGACGTGCATATGACATGCCGTTAATACATCAACTATACACGACACGCGTACACCAGCCGTTAAAAATATTAAACTTTTCACGGCGCACAGAAAGTCCGCCATGAAAAATATTACACTTTTTACGACACACAAAAAGTCAGGTATTAAAAAATACACTTTCCATGACACACATATGCTAGCCGTTAAAAATATTTTACTTTTCACGACACATAATATCTGTCATGAATAATATAACCAAAATAAAAAATAAGCGCCAAAATAAAATATTCTAGTGACAAATGGTAAAATGAAATTCTCTACGAAGTGAGCATAGCTCTCTGGCCAATTTCCCTGATTGTGGCATTTTGAATATTTTAGTCCGACTCTAGGTTGTGTTTTCTGCTTTATTCCTAATATAGGGTGAAACGGGTTTACCAAAACCGTTTTCATTAAAACGGCATTGGCAAAGCCGTTGTTGATGAATAAAAAATAATAAAATTTTCCTTCATAAAAACGGTTTTTGTAAAACCGTTTTTACTTAACACCTAATTAATTTTAAGTTTATATAAAACGGTTTTTGTAAAACCGTTTTTATTTTTATTAATTTTTTTTTTCAATTTATAAATATTGTTTGCCTAAAATAATCATTTGAAAATAAATAGAAAACGGTTTTTGTAAAACTGTTTTTATTTTTATTAATTTTTTTGTCAATTTATAAATATTGTTTGCCTAAAATAATAATTTTATCATAAATAGAAAACGGTTTTCGGAAAGCCGTTTCATTTTACACAAAACCAATCTCCTTCTCCCTTTACGAAAGTCGTTTCTTCTTTTCTAGCCCATCTTCTTCTCCCTCACTCAGCCAAACTTCGAAGGGAAGACCGACGATGAAGAGGAAGCAGCAAACAACGGCTAACAGTACACTACCAAATAAACGAGGAACACCTTCATCAAACACCCACATTCAGGTTTGTATCGCATAAATGAGGGTTTTCATTTCAAATTTGGGATTTTAAATTTTGAAATTAGGGCATTGAAAAGTTAGGGCATTAAATTTCAAAATGTGGGGTTTTCATTTCATTACTGAATCTAGGGCATTGAAAAGTTACAAATTTTGTTATTCGTAGGATATAGTTTACGATTTTCTGTATCTCAGTTCACTTTTTCTGTATCTCTGTTCACTCCTTTTTTGTTTATCATATAGTATCCTTATTTTCCTCTTTTTCAATACACTATTAGCCACAAGATGTAGTGGAATTTTGAAATATTGAAATCTTGAGACATAATCTTGTGTTTGGAAATGTATTGGGAATATAGGGAAAAATTTTAGAACAAAAGTAGGAATAGCAATGAAATAGAATGGGATTGGATTTGTGGTGTTCTATTCCTACACCATTCCTAGTTGGGGCAATACTACTGGCCTTGGCTCATTATTAGAATCCTTGGGGCATCTCCAATGGAGATGCTGAGCATACTACACACAAATTTATACAAGTATACACACCACACGTTTGGCCATAAGCTAATACACCTAAAAAATCAAAATTTTATATATACTAGGGTAATACACCTAAAAAATCAAAATTTTATAAAAATCAAAATTTTATATATACACCTAAAAAATCAAAATTATAAAAATCAAATTTTTTAAATGTATAGTCGTATGTCTTGTGAGCATAAAATTGAAAATTAGATAAGGTAGTTCATGTCTCATAAAATTAACCCATATATATATATATATACTAGGCAGGGAGGCCATGGTCTTCCATGGTTTGTGTGCATGTGGTACTCACCCTGATGGACTTTCAGGATGGTATAGAGTTTGAGTTGGAAGTAGAGAGAGTTTGAATTGAAAATAGCAAGTTCACAAGAAGTAAAGTTCGAATTGGAAGTACGGAGAGTTTACCATTGCTTTGTTAGTTTGGCCAAACAGGGGTGAGCAGCGGATATACCGATCCGTCAAAACCGACCGAACCGAACCGATCCGCCGCATTTTGGACGGATGCGTGATGACGAGCAGACGGTTGCGGATTGATTTTCTCCAATCCGCCAATTTGGCGGACGGATAGTGGATTTGAGATTTCTTTGGCCGCAACCAAACCGTCAAATCGCGAGCACCCCTAGTAATTTATAAGACTTTGTATTTTCAATTTGTTTAAATATTATGTTTGTGTTTTCAATTGAAAAAGAGTTTATATATTCTGTTGAAAAAAAGTTTTCAACTTGAATATATTTTTTGAATTGAAAAAAATAAACATATTATTTATCTATATTTTTTGGTTTTTAAATCTAGCTCTAAAAATAATAAATAGAAAATATGATATATGCTAGTTGGTTTTTGTTTTAAAAAACATATGTAGATGTAACAATATAGAGACATACAATCTCCACTACTGCTCTGTTCATGGTTTTGGTGGTTTGAATTATTATTATATTTTAATAATCACAGATTGTAATACTTTATGTGGATGAATCATGCTGTGATTGTAATATGTGGATGAGGCATGTAGTGATCGTGATATTCTAAAGTTTTAAACTTTCTTTCTTTAGATAAGGCATACAGTGATTGTAATACTTTTTTAAGCCATTGACTGTAATACTTTTTTTTTTTTTTTCTTTTTTTTTTAAGGAAGTGCACAAGTTGAATTATGTTGAAAATTTATAAAATTTTAAACCGCCAAACCGATTCGCATCCATCCACCAAACCGCCAATCCGCTCAATCCACATCCGCCGGGTTGGCAGACGGATGCAGATTGATTTTCTTCAATCCGTCAATCTGGCGGACGGCTGGCGGATTGGAAGTTCTGTGGCCGCAACCGACCCGCGCCCACCCCTATGGCCAAACGATGCCTTTGGCCTTCAAATCTTCAATTAATAGTCTAGATATATATATAAATATCAACAATCCAATGGTGTGGAAACTATCTAATTCTTTCATTATAACCAAATGATTGCCTATTATATATTTTAATTAATAGTCTACATATGTATAAATTTCAATGATCTAGTAGTATGAAAGCTATTTACATCCTTCCACCACCTTATGATGAAAAACTTCTACAATTATCTACCTAATTATAGGGATTTCTACAAAATTTTACATAAATCTAAAATCGAATTCGTAACTCAAATATTTGATAAAATTCCCAAGTTGTGACATTATTCCCCGCCTAATACGACCACATCCTTAACGCAAATTCCTCGTGAAAGCTTTCGATCTTCTCTTCGAATTGATGCAAGAGTTTTGCTAACTCGCTAACTCTCAACTTGTCAATTTCAAGTAGTCCATCTATTTTACTTGGTATTTTTAACACATCATTGGAGTTCCTAGTAATTCCAAACCTTTAAAATATCCAAATTCAACCTTTTAAATCTCTACATTCAAGACGTATTAGTAGTATAATTTTGTCTCAATAAATGCAAATTATACATATAGCATTTTTAAGCAAGAGACTATCTTATTTACGATTGACCCATATAAACACTAGCTTTATAGTCAGTCAGTAAAGAGATGAGACATAAGCAAAAGAGTGGACTCTATGATTTCTTCTTCTTCTTCTTCTTCTTCTTCTTCTTCCCTTAATCCCACTGTCCCACTGTCCACTACGTTGGGATTGATCTCTCATATTAGTCAGTCAATACGGCCGGATACCAATCCAAATATATATATATATATATGTGTGTGTGTGTATTTTTGAGATCATATTAGTCAGTCATTACAGCCTAATACCAATCAAAAAATATATATATTTTTGTAAGTGGGTTGAGGAAAGATTAAAAGCAAAGGACAACAATGAGTTGCTTGGAGTTTTTGGTGATTCAACATCACATTGTTGTCCTCGAACCCCTTATGGCCATTGATGGACACTTGGACTTCATAATTTTCTGAGACTTTACCTCTTGAATGATCAACATGGAATTAATATGCCAAATGACCGAGGAATGGAGGGGCATCTTTTAGAAGATTTAATTTTAATTTCTACATTTGGATTTTAAATTTGTTAATAGAAATGGCAAGAAAAAAAGAAAAAACAAGATAAAAAAGTTCATAATTCTAAAAGTTTGGGAATAACAAATGCCTTCAAATAATAATATAATAGGTTTGAGAAAACTTCACAACAAACTTAATATATTTTTCCTTGTATTTTAATTACATTTTTTTTAGTACATAAAAAGAAAATTATAAATATGTCCAAGAAAGATCCTCAAAACAAATATAAAAAGAAAAAGCCTACATCTAATAAGGGAATCAAACCTTTTTTGAAAAAAGGAAAATCCTATAATTCAGAGCCTCTAGATATAGAAGTCTGGCCCGTTTGGACCACGCCCTACAATAAACCCACAATTTTCTTGTATGAAGCCACAGCCTAGCCTAACCCATTACATCGTATGCAATAACAACAGATCTAAATTGAGTTATTCAAGCCTAGATATATGGAAAATGCTACCATATGCACCTGCCACAAAATGTGTAATCCTATTACAAATTGACATAACAAAAAATGCCGCAACAAAACCATAAACTTTTACATCATGCATAAGCTAACTACAAATTGGCATAATAAAAAATATCGTAACTAAGCCAAAAAATTTTACATCATTAACCACAAAATTTGGACATTTTATTATGTTAATTTGTAACGAGATTATACATATTGTTACTGATGTTACACAATTTTATGGTAAAACCATATTTTTGTGATAGAGTGCAACCCTTTAGGGCCAAATATATAGATACTAGGGTAAAATGCCCATGCCTTGCACGGGGTTACAGGTACTATTGTGATAAATTTAAATTTAAGAAATACACACATTCTAATAGAGTTTAGAAATTAAAAAAAAAAATGAGCTTTTATTTTTGTCTTCATCTATTTTTGATTTTTTTTTAGATTTTAATTAAAAATCTATTTATTTTGATGCACCTAATATAAATATACTTAAATTTTTAATATTTATGAGAAGTCTGAAAAAAATTTCACTAAAAAATAAAAAATATGATAAAGTGCTTATTTTTTCTTCTTTTTATTTTAATTTTTAGTAAGTTTTTTTTTTCTTTTTTTCTTTGTTTGTTGTTAATTTTGGCTAGTACTTTATTCGGTGGTACTGTATGGGTGTGCATATGTGATGTCAAACTTGGGTTATAAATTGATGTTAAAGAAATCAAATGTTATTAAAATGTGATAATTTTCCCGTCTTCTCTAATAGGATCAAAATTTCGTTTCTATATGTTCTTTCGGTTAGGTTGGAAATGAAAATAGAATTGGAAACTTTTCAAACTTTTCGAAAACATGAGAAATAACAAAAGGATTTGAAAGAGTATGAAAATATTTAGGAAAAAAAACAAAAACTTTTATTGATGTTAATAAATTCCCAATAGTTAATTACTTGAACATGTTGAGTGTTATGAATGCTTAGTTGGATAAAGGGGTTTCCCATTTTAACAAAAATATATTAAAAGAAATTGTGAAATTCTTGTAACAGTAGGCATGGAAAAATAAACAATCGGCGCATTGCTCCTTAATGTATTCTAGACTACGACAATGTTGTTGGAGTGTAAGACAATGTTGTTGTTCATCTGGAGTGTAAGACAATGTTATTGTTCATCTAACGTACGGATGTATTTCAAGTATTTGTTTTATGAATCTGAAGTTTATGAAATAACTACATTTATAACTACACATTTATTAGTTCATGACTTTCTTTATTGAATTGCAATGAGTTAATGAATGTTCTGGATTAATATATGTTGAATTATGCAAATACTTAAAACACATAAAACAGAACAAGTAGCTCGGTGAAAAGCTTCCCTTAACTTGGGCTCGTGAAATAGGGATCCTCTACGTAAAGAATTTCAATCTCCATCAGGAAAGAAGAAAGAGTCGTCTTCCAATTCCTAGAAGTCCAGTCAAAATGATGACTCTGGTAAGAAATGGGGGGTTGACAGAAAACTAAACTTAGGGGGCTGGACAAACAAGGTCAAAGCCAAGTGGTTGGTCCAGCTGGGGGACTAAGTTTAAAACCCAGTTGGTTTTACTTGATTTGCTTGTCAAAATCACTATTTACAATTAATTATACCCAAACATATTGTTTTCTGCAACTTTTTGAAGAAATTGACGATTCTCTTAGTATAGAATAGCAATCAACACAAGGACAAAAATGTAAGAAACTAGACTTGTAACCAGTTCTAATGACGTTGATTTCATATTTTTTGGATTTATACCCAAAGAGAACAACACTTCCGAAATTACTATGTAACATAAGTTTTCTGGACAGATTTGAATGCACCAGTTTTCTGGACAAATTTGAATGCACCATGATATTCATAAACATTGGTGGCCAAGTACTCCTACCTAACCCATGTTTCACTCATAAGATCCACCATTATTTTAAAGTTTATTTCAAAAGTTGAGATTGTAAATGTTTCCCAAAATATTACAAATTGAATATTCAAAAGTTGATTTTAAAATAATTCCAAATGACAACAAAAATTCAAATAGTCATATTTTTTAATGAAATACAAATAGTTGGTCGTAACAACGAATGATGCATAGCTAAGTGAAACACAACATTGCCTACATAAGCTTCATTTTTTATTACAGTGACAATTCAGAAAGTCACATGGCAACAGTGAATTCACTGAATTACCTTACAGTGAGCATGCCCTTATTTTGTCCGTATATGCAGATGGATTGTCAAGTCATGTGACTTGATGCACAGGCTTTGGTTTTCTCGATTTTTTGCTCAATTTTTTGATTACAGTGACAACTCATCTCTTATTGATATATGTGAGATTCTTAATCCAGAAAGTCACATGGCAACAGTGAATTCACTGATTTACCTTACAGTGAGCATGCCCTTATTTTGTCCGTATATGCAGATGGATTGTCAAGTCATGTGACTTGGTGCACAAGCTTTAGTTTTCTCAATTTTTTGCTCGATTTTTTGATTACAGTGACAACTCATCTCTTATTGATATATGTGAGATTCTCAATTCAGAAAGTCACATGGCAACAGTGAATTCACTGATTTACCTTATAGTGAGCGTGCCCTTATTTTGTCCGTATATGCAGATGGATTGTCAAGTCACGTGACTTGGTGCACAGGCTTTGGTTTTCTCGATTTTTTGATTACAGTGACAACTCATCTCTTATTGATATATGTGGGATTCTCAATTCATAAAGTCACATGGCAACAGTGAATTCACTGATTTACCTTACAATGAGCATGCCCTTATTTTGTCAGTATATGCAGATGGATTGTCAAGTCACGTGACTTGGTACACAGTATTTGCTTTTCTCTGTTTTTTCATTCTAGTGACAACTCATACCTTGTTCGTATATGTGGGATTGTCATGCAGAGGCATCTTTCTAAAGCCGTTCATAACCAACTATATAAACGACTAAAGGTGAAGACACAACCTTACAACTCATTTCACCCTAAGAAATTGTCATTCATTTGTTTTAAAAAATTAGCATGGCTACATGGTTCATGGGAGGGAGTGGGAATCGCAGAGGTGGTAGGAACTTGCAAAGGGGTGACAGTTCACAACGAGGAGGGGGAAGGGGAAGTGGCGATGCTGAAGATGAAACACCATTTACTTTGTTAGATGCCTCTTGTGCTTATCATGATAGGTTTGGGAAGCGATATTTTGTCATGCCCAAGTACTATCGAGATCCATGTGGTTTGGTGGAGGATCCATCAGATAATCAAACAGGATATGGTTTAGCAAACGCTAGACTTCTGAAGTGGCTCGCACTATTTATAGAACGAGTGCAAATGGAAAGATTATGTCGGGAAAATCGACTGAAGGTGCCAAAAGCACGTTCTGTTGAGATCTAAAAGGAAGATCCTGATAATGTTGATCGACTATGTGAAAGACTACAACGTGAGATTTCTCAAATGCGCCGTAGGTTAGCCCGCGATATGCAGCTACACATAGTTAAAAAGGATGCCCAGAAGAACAGAACAAAACCAAATGTTGCGGCTATCAAGGGTATCATGGAGGATCCTGAACTTGTCTCTGATGCTGAGCTTTCGGATTATTCAAACTCTGAGCCACCTGTCGATTTAAGCGCAAATTAGGTGTTAATGTCTACACTTCGGCAATATAACAACTTGTATTAATATGTAATGTCTGTGTTAGACTATGTGTTTCCATAATGAGTTTGTCAGATTGTCTGCCTAATATTTGTCTGTCTAACTATTATGTTTATGTATTCTGTGTTCAGTTCAGGGTGTCTAGGATGTATGTATTGTGTATTCAGTTCATGGTGTCCAGAATGTATTTTTATGGGAGACTTATGTCTGTACTACCTATGTAACTGAAAACTGTTACATTTGCAACTTCAGTTATGTTGTTTTCATGCCTGTATGAGTATTTAGTAAATTAGTGACTTCTTATATTATGTATTAAGTTTTATTACAAAAATGTTGACAAAATTTATTTTAGGAGAAATACACATTCTCTTAACTTGTTCATCTTCTCAATCGTGAGAACCTAATAATGTAACCATTATTCATTGAATATAACAAATAACGTTCTCATTCTTACAAAAAACTACACTACCAATAGCGCTTTCTTAATTTTTAAAAAAAATTATGTTAAAAGCGTGGTTTGCAACCACGCTTTCTTAATTAAAAGTGTGGTTTCTAATAGCGCTTTCAATGTTCATCAAATTTTCGGCCCCAGACAGTGAAAGCGTGTTTTGTAATAGCGCTTTAGCCTAGTTTGGGAATTCCGTCCAAACTAGACCTAGTTTGGGAATTAAGATGATAAATTGGCTTAATATGGGAAAAGCCCCGAAATATAGTGCACATTAAAAAAATAAATAAATATTTAAAACATAAAATATTTATTCCCACTCTAGGGTGGGTTTTGTAAACACTTTGAAATTTTGGAAATTTTTGAAAAGTGATTTTGGATTTTTTTTTTCAAAAAATTTGAACTACAAAAAATTTTGAAAAAATTTCTCAAAATTATATCTTGAGATACAAATCAAACAAACCCTAGGTTTGAGTTTTCTGAATTAAGTTTTTTGAACATTAAGTTTTTTGTTTTTAGTGAATATTTTTAAAATTTTAAGCATTTTTTTTTTACTTTTTGGATGCATTTTACTTAAATGTGTTTAAAAAGTACAATATTTGTAAAAAAATATTTTCAAAAATTAATAAATACACAAAAATATGAAAAATGTACTGAATTTTCGTTTTTTTTTTTTTTTTTTTTTGTATTTTTGGTATTTAGTGTATTTATGCTAGGTATGTTTAAAAACTTAAAATATTAAAAAATTCAACAAAAACAAAAAAATACGAAAAATAAGAAAATAGAATTTTCTAAAAAATGTTTTAGAAAACTCAAAGCAAGCATTACGTTTTAATTTTTATTTTTATTCGTGCTGTAATTTTCTAAAGAAACCCATCTTTGAATGCATTGGAATTGCTGCTTTCTTACTCATCTTTTGATTCCCAAGTTCAACCGTCCCACATGAGAAAAAATAATTAAAAAAAAATTTCTAAAACCATTTTTTATTAAAAATATTTTTGGTTAAAAAATATTTATGTTGAAAAGATAAATTAAAAAAAATTAATGTAAAAACGACTTTTCTAAAATCGGTTTTTATTAAAAATATTTTTGGTAAAAAATATTTAAGTTGAAAATATAAATTAAAAAAATTAAAAATTGATGTAAAACCGGTTTTACCAAAACCGTTTTCTTACACTGTTTTTTATTAAAAATATTTTTGGTCAAAAAATATTTATGTTGAAAATATAAATTAAAAAAAATTAAAAATTAATGTAAAACCGATTTTACCAAAACCGTTTTCTAAAACGACTTTTCTAATACCGTTTTTTATTAAAAATATTTTTCATCAAAAAATATTTATGTTGAAAATATAAATTAAAAAAATTAAAAATTAATGTAAAACCAGTTTTACCAAAACCATTTTTAATTAATTTAGAATTAATTAAAAACTTAATTAAAACCTACTTTTCTAAAGTCGTTTTCTATGTTCAAATTTTATTATTATTTTAATCACAAAATACGGCTTTTCAAAAATCGTTTTTTAAAAAACGGCATTTCTAAAACCGTTTTACCCTATTATGAAAAGATAAAAACACACACCCTAAAGTGGGACTAAAATTTTGAAAATGGTATAGTCAAGGAAATCAGCCTAGCGCTCTCTCTCTCTCTCTACACGAATGCTAAAAACTCAGTGATCTATAGAAGTTATTACTGCTCTCTACTCCTCCACCACACTCTTCCATTTCCAACCCTAAATCATATTCTCATCAATTTCACTCTCTCTCACTCTCTCCTCCAATTTCTCTCTCTACAGCCCACAACGGCCATGGCTCTTCTCTCACCAAATTCATCGATCCAGAGCTGCCATGGAGACTAGCAAACGGCGAGAGCGGGTTTTCAGAGACTTCCATCACCTTTTACCCGTTCCAAACTCGCTCAACACTCACCACGTAGGAATGGCAACGAGCCAGGGCGGGACCGGGGACCGCACTCCCCATCCCCGATCCCCGAAGGTTAAAATATCCCCATCCCCGTCCTCGATCCCCGGCGGGGAAACTCATCACCCCCCCATCCCCGTCCCCAACAGGGATCGGATTTCCCCGACCCCGAAGAATCCCCGAGGTTTTTTCAATTTTTTTTTTATTTTGTTCAAGAACAACAAATCAACATAGCAGATCTGAGTACCAACAATCATCATCAACAGATTTAAATTAAAAAAAACAATTAATCTGAAAAATATATATATGTTTTCATTATCATCAACAGATTTAATTTAGGATTATTTACCAATAAATCCTACCTCATAAACAACTATACCAATCAATCCCCAATTTAAACTGTTGAACCAATAAGTCCTATTACTAGACAGATATGTTCCATTTGATCCTTTTTTCTATTTTTTGTATTCATTTGTGATGATTGTGCCCTCAATTTGTTCAGTGGGACGTGTTTCATGGGCAGACGTTTTCTTTTGGGAATGTTACACCATATTTGGTAAGTTGAATATTGCTTCAAAGGATGGGTCAGCCATTTATTTGTTAGGGTTTGTGGTGTGCCGTCGTAGTGTGGGTGCTGTGACGCCTGTGTGTTTCGGTGGCATATGCAGCACTTCAGACCTCGACAATGTCAATTGGTTTGCAGGTATGTCATGATTTTTTTGCGATGTTGATTTATGCGTTTTGTTGATTTGTTTTGTGGACTAGATTGCACCAGTACGTTGACGTCATGTTACATAACATGTTAGGCATGTGTATGAATTGATGTTAGTGGGGTATGGTCATTATGGGTGTTTGTGGTGATGCATTAGCCGGGGGGGATATAGGATAGTGGGTTTCGTTTGTGTGTGGTTTGTCTTTGTGTGGATGTGTTTACAATGGTTGTATATTCACTGGGATGTGGGTCGTGGGGACTGGGACGGTGCTGATTTCGTATGGGTGTTTCCTGTATGTGTATCTGAATCTGTGTTTTTTGCAGTGGCATTATTATTAATTTCTGGGTGAGGTTGTGTGACTTTGTCTGCTTATTGAATTTCATATTCTGAATGCTTGGGCTTGTGTTCTGTTACAGCCGATGGATACACATGTAATGTTGATATGTTGTTACGGTAATACAAATGCTGCTGTCAATTTGGAAGCCCCATTTCGATTTCAGGACTTGGTGAATCATGTTTACGAAAAATTCTCCGGACTCACACTTGCCAATCTGTGTTATTTCTTCAAAATGCCAGGTTACAATAACTTCACATTACAGAATGATGTCGATATACAGAACATGATTTCGCTTGCTCGATCTTTTCGGGTGCAATGCATTGATGTTATCATTGAGGTCCACGTGCGGGATATTCAGAAAATGTTCACTATCCCAAAAACAATGTACACATTAGTCCATGTCTGTCGGATGTGTTGTCTGACGAGTCGGATATGGATGACGAACAAGATTGTTTGGACAAATATTGTCCCCACGTCGATAAGGTTTTTTTGTCTGCTCCATGGGCGAACGGAATTCGAAATGTTGGTCAAAGTTTTGAAGGGGGAGCTACTGAATTTCGAACGGTTCTTCGCAAGTATGTGGTGGAGTGCGGATTTCGCTTCAAATATATTAAGAATGATTCTGTTCGGATTACAGCAATATGCATGATGCGCAAATCGAAAGGATGTATGTGGTCCGTACACGCACGTGTTTTACATGCCAATGGTTTTTTTTACGTACGTAAGTGGAATGGCTTGCACACATGTGGTGTTTGCGTTCGGACACCCAAAAACCCAAGGGCTGGTTCTGATTTAGTGTCTGATGTCATTTTTGAACGGGTGCGTGACAAACCCCTCACACGCCCCAGTGATGTTGTGTATGACTTGAAAAAAGATTACGGTTTGGAGGTTAGCTATCGGGTTGCCTGGTTAGGTATCGAAAAAGCCCGTGGTGAAATGTTCGGTGCACACTCAATCTCGTTTGACCAATTACGTTGGTACAACGATGCAGTTATGACTAACAACCCAGGCAGTTATATCAACATTGAGTACGACGAACAACACAACCGTTTCTCAAGGTATTTCATATCATTCAAAGCATGTATTGATGGTTTCGCCCATTGCCGACCAATGCTTTTTTTGGATGGGACATTTCTGAAGGGGAAATTTAAGGGGAACTTGCTAGCCGCCACAGCAAAAGATGGCAACCAAGGTATGACGTTTTTGTGTGACCATGCGCAACATGTTTTGCCACATTCGATCATGTCTGTTTACATTAATGTACACACTATTCTACAAGAAAATACTCGACTGACCTTTTGACAAATTAATTACATGCAGGTCTATTCTCTTTAGCCATAGCCATTGTTGATTCCGAAAACACTACAAATTGGGCTTGGTTTTTGGGACACCTCGCAAACGTTGTAAATGGCCAAAGAGAACTAACATTTTTGTCCGACTGACACGCAGACCTGCTGGAATCAATCCCAGCCATATTCCCCACAGCACATCACGCATTTTTCTTAGAACATTTGCAACGTAACTTGCAAGACAAATTACGCTACGTCAACAGTTCATACCGCGCGTGTTTGTTGTCAAAATTCCGATCTTATGCGTATGCACCAACAGTTGTTGCATTCAACGAGAAATTGGAGGAGTTTATGAAGGCTAGTCCCAAGGTGGCCCCAGCTTTCTTAAAAGATTTACCGCCACAGTACTGGGCAAATGCGCATTTTCGGTACACAGTTACCACTTTTAATTTCACCAAATTTATATTGTGTCATGCTCACAATGCCACCTTGTATATTTCTGTCCAACAAAGTCACTAACAAAGTCACTGTATCTATTCCACCAACGGTGCACGTTATGGCAAAATGAGTTCTAATGCCATCGAGTCATTCAACTCATGGATACGGGAAGCACGCCACCCAATCACTCAATTGGTTGACAGTATTCGGACCAAGATTATGCGACAGATGTCCAAACGCCGACTCAAGGCGCAATCGGTTCGGTGTTGTTTGGTTCAAGATGGAAGATCGGTTAGTTAAAGCATACAACAAAGGCAGATCATGGCTTCTAAGTCAGTCGAACAATGAGATTTTCGAGGTCCACTCTTTCCCATCAGTAATGGTTGATGTGGGAAAGCGTACATGGTTGATGTAAGCTTGTGCTCACGTTGTTGTTGCTATTCGCAACAGCGGACTCGACCTTTATGATTTAGTCGATCCGTATTACCATGTGTCGGAGTACCGGAATTCTTACGCTTGCAACATATACCCCATACCCACGGTTGAGAAACCACCATTTAGCATTGAAGATTACATCATACAACCACCAGCTGTCAAACGACCACCGGGAAGGCCTAAAAAAAACGAATGCTTTCAAGGGGGGAAGAAGTTCAACAGATTAGATGCAGCCGTTGCCAACATTTGGGGAACCACAATAGAAAGCCGTGCAAAGAACCAATTTAGCACTACATGCAGCCACATATATTTTCAAATACAACATTTTTATAGTCTTTTATGTTTTTAATGAGAATAATCGGGTTTGCCACACACTATGACCCGTAACACTTTTGATGTTTTCAGAATGTTTTCAGCTTTGACCAACATTTTTTGTTTTTTTTTTAAGATACGTAACATGCAACGCATAAACCTTATTATTATCCTGTTATTACGTTTCACAAGTTGTCGGCTAATTGCTTCGCAACATTATAGTGTTACATTCACATTTCAAAACCACATTAACACAATCAGCCCACCTAACATCGACAAATAAACGCGCACCCAATAAAACCAACTTGCCCAATAATACCCTGTCCTTTTCATATTATACCATCATAGATACAAGATCACAACATACATGACACACGCCAACTAAACGCAGTCACACAGTAACCACAACTCCACACAGTCAAACTGCACTTACTAATATCGCTACGTTTCCAAATAAACGTAGTTACATTTTCATAATGTTTTCAGCTTCGACAACTTTTTCTGTGTGTTTTTTTAAGATACGTAACATGCAACGCACGAACCTTAATATTATCCTGTTATTACGTTGTACAATTTGACGGCTAATTGATTCGCAACATTATAATGTTACATTCATATTTCAAAACCACATTATACCAATCAATCCACCTAACATCGACAAATAAACGCACACTCAATAAATCCGACCTGCCCAATAATACCATGTCCTTTTCATATTGTACAGTCATAGATACAAGATCACAACATACATGAGTTACGCTACCTAAAAGCAGTCACACAGTTCCCACAACTCAACACAGTCAAACTGCACGTACTAATATCGCTACGTTTCCAAAGAAACGTGGCAACATTCGTCGACATTTTTTACCAAGTACCATGCATACATACACAGCAATAAACACACAAAATTATTTGTCCAACCAAAATTAATTTCATTCAAAACCCGTGACAAGTACTGGACAACGACTGTATGTCAACACCAAAAAACATACGTTGAACAACTGCAAAAACCAACACCAAAAACTACTAAAAGTATGTTTCAAACCTAAATAACTACACGGGAATAACAACCTTTCTAACAAAAAATTGTCATATGCACATTTCGCAAAAAATATATCTAATTTAATGATAATGCCATCAGCCCAAACAAGCACCAGCAGACATATATACTATATCAACCCCCGCACCGGATCATTGACAAAAGACTTCACCATATTTGCACGTAACACGCTGCAGTTGAAACCTTGCAGTGTCCGTTCCACATCGCAATGGTGCGCGTACTGTCGCATTATGGCACACACAATTATCCCACAGTCAAGCCTGCATTAAACAACATTTACGTTAAATCAGTAAAACTATGCGAAGTAAACAACACTACTCACCCACACAATAGGTCACCACTTTCATAACTACCACACTTACGATTCTGCTTTTTGCCGTGGGCACCTGCTCACAGCCTCCAGCACATGATCAAAATCAGACTCGATGCTAAGAACATCCATCCCCAACTCAAGCAGCGACTGTTTCATGACGTTCGTCACCCGTTCCTTCTGCCACACATGCAGAAAACATATAACAGTGAACACATAAATCCCACCCACACATCAACAAACCTTGCTTATCAACTTACCAACAAAAGCGCTTCCGTGTAATGCACGTCTACCCTGTCCATACGCTGCCGCATCGGATTGTAATGCTTCCACTCACCGCTCTCACTATCGTATACGACAAGTGTCCAATGTCCATTATGGCACATCGGGAAATGAATGAACCGACACATGGTACCGGCAGAAATATTCTTCCGCACAAACTTATCAAAGGCTCCCACATCTGCGCTTTTCACCATATCCTGCACATATACAACAACCACACCACGTTATAAATAACCACAACATAATCACTTACCACCCACCCACAACAACTCACTAGGCAAACACTACTGAAAAAATATGATTTGTCTGCCTGATCATCATTTCCAAACACCTTCAGCTGGTCAGTTTTCAACAGCTCCGTATATGCATCAATCACCTGCGTTGCACAAAACAATTGCTCCTCAAAAAAATAAAAAAAACAAAAACACCACCACATCGCATGCTGCCACCATTTCCTACATTCATACTCTACAAACTAAAAAATGCTAAGTATAACTCATTAAAGATAAAATTGAACGTACATTGCCCCGTACACTGCTTTGTCTAACCAGTCCCTTCAAATCTGTAAAGTCTACTGTCACGCCAGTAGAATCGTCTGCCCACACAATAACCCTACAAACAATATGTTTTTAAAATCCATACAGAAGGGTGATGCACACACAGCAACAGAATAACAAAAGAGAAACAATAAAAAAAACCTTACCCGTCGCCGTTACGATCATACGCTTGTTTGATCTTCGTCTTCTCTTCAAATGTCATCATCTTCCACACCCCTAACCTATTGTTGATATCAAATCCCGACCATTTCTTCCCTGCTACCTTAACTGCATCCACATCTATAACGGCATTACCACTCACACAGTTCTTCTCTCCCCCAACATTATCACTTTCTGATCCCATCCTTCTATCACGAACCCCTAACAACGGGTACTCATAGTCTGCCAACTTCTGCTCCTTTCTTACTTTGCCTTTAATGTTACGTACCAACGAATTTAGCCCGCCCAACCGCAATACTCCTTCACCCACATATGGCAACACTTCTACTTCCGCATCACACTGCTGGACATCCATTGGATCATGCACCTCCACCTCATTCGGTTCATTGATCGCCAGAACGGTGACACATCACACAAAAATGACCCACCATACCCACTGCACCCCGTGCCACTTCCACCAGCAACTTGCTTATTTCTAGCGTCACGGAATGCTTGCGTGACAACATGCACGTCATGGTCCTCCAGTTGGTCTTCCAGTAATGAATTTTTTTTCTGCATTTCTCCATTCTCCTTCCTCAACTTTTCAAGCTCCTCATCTTTCATCTTCAAAACACACCCAAAACCGCTAACTATGTTCACAGCCTGCAAGTCGCTCTTACTCTTCAACTTACTAATATCTTCTTTAAGGAGTGATATCATATTGTCCTTGTTTTTGTTCTGCAGCTGAAGTGTTGTGATTGCAGTTAACGCTTCTTCTAGTTTAGAATCTACTTGCGTGTAATTTTCATATGCACTAATTGATTCACGCTGTACATCCAGTCCAGTGCCGAACACACCCACTGAATGATCACGCACATTACCCGCATGACTCTCTCCAATTTTGTTTTTCCCACGTGCCTCAACAGTCCCACCCCGCATTCCAACATCAACTGTCTCTTTCATTACATTAACTCTGTCAACAAAATCATCTTCACCACCAACATTGTTTGCGCCAATGTCAACAACGTCGGCCACATCTCTGTCAGCCGCTTCGACATCCAATCCCATCATTTCCCGTTCATACTCAAGAGACCTCAGACGATCAGTCTTCACCTATTCACACAAACAAACACAATGACATTTTAAAATTACAAAGGTCATTATCAAACTACAACTGACAAAGTTCCACAACAACCATATTGGGAACCAATGTCGTGCATACTTGGAATGTTACAGCACCAGCAAATTCTACCCCTTGCGCTTTATTCAGCAGTGTTCCAATGCCCCATTTAAGGAACCTTGGAAACATATTTTCGGTGTCAGGCTCCACTATTGTAGAATGTTCACACAACCAATACTGCGACACACACATCACAAAAATCAATAATCCAATTAAACGTGCAAATAAACGCAACCACACATACAACACAATAACCACAAAACATTCAGTCACACACTTACTAGCAACGCAACCACGCAGCCGGTCACCTTCCTCGGCGTTTTATGAAAATCCTTGACTGACCCCATCAACGTTGACAAGATTACGCCTATCCAGTCATACATCCGTACGGTATTCAAATTGTTCAAGTACTGAACAAATGTCCAACTTATTGTCTCCCTAGAGTTGGCGAAAAAAAGCTTCCCACAAATGTACAGCGCTAATAGTTTCGCAGCGTCTTCCTCATCTTGTTTGCTATGACCACTAACAGCCTCTAAAAATAACGTCTTCACTAGTTTCGATGTTATGCGTGAAGTTTCAGAACACCTACGTTGAATGAAGTCCGATGCTGGTCTTTGTCCAGGTGACAAGTCCATGCGCCTCTTCCCACATTGTAATCCGAAGATTAACCTAATGTCACTGCTATCAAGTTTCACCAATGAGCCTCCAAATGCTGAATGCATTCTCCCGCTCATTGTATGCCTTTATAATTTTGCATATTAACTCATCACACTTTCAGAATTTGTTATGGTTCAACTTGTTGACGTGTATCGCCTCTATCATAACCCAGAATGGTGTTCTTCTCAACTGATTCAAGTGTCCCTCCTGCAGGTTTGACACACTCACAAGTTTCACTATCCCTGCAATGTTTGAATGGAAGTTCATCCATGTGTTGTGTTTAGGCTGGCACCCCGTTACAAGCTTACCCACAGACCGCGCATCTTCACTTTTTCTTATTTTAGCTTGCTTGAATAGGATTCGCCCCTGCATTTTCACTCCAAGGTTGTTTGCATTTGACCCAGTTTGCCCCTCAACACGTTTACGTTCACATGAATGTGTCCACGGACTCCTTACCCTATCGCCATCTGCAAAACAAAACCACAAACACATTTACCATTCATTTCAAATCACATACATGCCACACAACCACGTACAAAAGTCATTACAGAAAAAAAAAACCCACACAAAACAGATAACACCCTCTATTTTATGTGACTTACGAAACGCGAACCATTCAGACTCAACAACATACCAACTCAGAAAACCAAATACCAACTCGCCCATGTACCACATTCAAATGTTGTCCAGTTTACCAACACACAACCCCACATCCACACAACAACCAAGACACACAATAACAAAACACACAAAACCAAACAACTACACAAACCTAATTCCAAAACCAGAAATAAAATGCACAAATTCAGACAATCCACACCTGCGTACCAGAACCACAACATATCCCATTTACTTTCTGCAGCACCAAAAAAAAGTGGGGATCCCACCTCTACATATACAGGACAAATCATTAAAAAAGTATACATTTTCCTGTGGTCCCAACTATTGTT
Source organism: Camellia lanceoleosa (assembly GCA_025200525.1). Classification (NCBI taxonomy): domain Eukaryota; kingdom Viridiplantae; phylum Streptophyta; class Magnoliopsida; order Ericales; family Theaceae; genus Camellia; species Camellia lanceoleosa. The sequence continues at coordinate 26,491,786 of CM045761.1, forward strand.
ATACAATATATACCACTACATTGACCACAACTGTCAGCCACGCAACCATCCAAAACCACACATCATCACAAGTACAACCCACAAACCAACTATGCATAAAAACAAAACACACAACCACACTGTCCCACCACACACCCAAAACCACACGCCCAACATCCACATTGCAAAATACCCCTAAAACAAAACACACACCCAAAAAAACCAAACACCATCACAAGCACAACCCACAAACCAACTACGCATAAAAACAAAACACACAACCACATTGTCCCACCACACACCCAAAACCACACGCCCAACATCCACACCGGTAATCCGAACAAAAACACCAAATACCAAATTAAGACATTACCCCACACAAATATTTCAAAACCAACGTTAGGTGACATACCTTGTTCGGCCATTGCAGACATCTGACAACCCAACGAACACAGAAGACTGAGAATAGGGTTCCGAAACGTTGAACGCCTAACAATGTCACATAGATCTTAAATCAACGTAACGCTACAACCAAGCTTCAGTATCGCTCTTCCCTCCCCCGAATCACGCAACGGAATATACTGTCAATCGAAACTACCAAATACATGAAATCGCTATATTAGGGTTTCTTCATTGTGGGAAATATGAAACGGGTTAGCATTTTATACATGTGGGGATGTGGATGTATTAAATGAGTTGTAAAACGGGTTGTAGTTTGGTTATGTGGGCAAACCCGAATGTGTGACATATGTCACTACCAAAAACTCTACTACCATTATAAAACTCCTTAGTATGCTTTGCCAATCTGTGACAAGCTACTATGTGTCATGTGACACAACGCAATCATCTTCCCACACTTTACAAACCGCGTTGCCCCACGCGCCAACAACACAGCCATTTCCATCCGCCAACAACAGAAACATTAAACACTGTGGCAAATATGTCCTTTCACGCAACACAGGACCAAACGGGACATTAATTTAAAATTGGGACCAAATGGATCATAAGATCAATTTATGGGATTTATTGGTAGTTTTCCCTTTAATTTATAAAAAAAAAAAAACAATCTGAAAAATATATATATATATATATGTTTTCATCATCATCTCAACAGATTTAAACTAAAAAAAAAATCTGAAAAAAAAAAAACAGATGTACCAACAATCAAATCAAAGCGAGAGAGAGAAAGAGAAAGAGATAATAGATCTGAGTATAGATCTAACAGATCTGAGAGATCGTGGCTGTGGCGAGATCAACACAGGTATTAGCGGCTGTGGCTGTGGCTGTGGCGAGATCAATGGCGGTGGTGAGACACACTGACTGTGAGAGTGAGAGCGTTGAAAGAGAAGAACGAGAGGGTGAGTGAGGAGAACGAGCGGCTGTGGCTGTGGCTGTGGTTGTGGCTGTGGCGAGATCAATGGCGGTGGTGGGACACGCCGACTGTGAAAGTGAAAGAGTTGAGAGCAAAGAACGAGTGGGTGAGTGAGAAGAACGAGAGAGTGATAGAGTTGAGAGAGTAAGTGAGTCAGATAGATATAATGATATACTATTGCACTAGATATATATTATAATACAACTAGTGACTCAGACAGATATAATGATACACTATTGCACTATATATTTATTATAATACAATTAAACACCAACACAGGTATTAGCGGGGAAATTTTGAAAAAATTTCAGGGCGGGGCGGGGCCGGGTCGGGGCCGAGACTCAAGAGCCTATCCCCGTCCCCGGCCCGAAATTGATTGGGGAGTGATTTTTTAATACCATTCCCGTCTCCGCGGGGATATTTTTTAAAAAAAAAACACTTATTTCGGGGTCGAGGGATCGGGTCCCCGTCGAGCCGGGTTTAAATTGCCACCCCTATCACCATGGTTACCCCTCTTCCTACCCCCTTCTTCAGATCTAATTTCTATGTACCCTTTTGCCGTTTTCTCGTTTGGTTTTTGATTTTTTGGAGAAAACATTGGGTATGTTTAGTTTGCATTTGAGAGATGAGTTTTAGAAAGAAAAAAAAATTCTAAAAAATTGTTTGGTTTGAGTTTTTTTCAAAAAATTTTCAAAATCACTTTCTCTCTCTTACACATCAATCAATCACTTTTTCTCTCTCCTCTCTTATTCTCAATCATTTTTTCTCTCACACACATCTATTCAAATTCTCCCAAAATATCAAATCATCCCAAACTCCAAAAAAAATAACTCTCCCAAAATATACAATCAAACAAACCAAATTTTTTTTTAAATTCTCTCCTTAAAACTTTTTTCAAAAATAATTCTCACAAAAACAAACCAAACAAGCCCATTGTGTTTTTGATTTTGGGTTTTTTTGTTTAGATGGATCGATATCAGAGGGTAGAGAAACCGAGGCCAGAGACGCCGATTAAGAATGAAATTCATATAACCCCTCAGGGGAGGATAAGGAACTACATTATTTATGCTACCGCTCTATTTCAGGTCTCTCTCTCTCTCTCTCTCTCTCTCTCTCTCTCACACGCACACACACACACACACTGACAAATTAGGGTTTTGATTGAGCAAATCAAAAATTAGAATTGTGTTTTAGGTTGTGAATTTTTTTTTTTTGTTCTAAATTTCTTGAATGTGAGTTGGGGAAAATATCTGAATCTGAATTGCAAAAATTAAAACCGGAATGTGAAATTAGGTTCTTAGGTTGAACACAAATTTTTTTAAAATTTTTTATTTATAAATTTGTTGAATCTAAAGAAATTGGGTTCTATTATGAAAATTAGGGTCCTGTAGTTGTGATTGTATAAAAAAAATTAATTTATGGAATCTAAAACTAGAGAATTCTATAGGAGCTCCATTAGTATAAAAAAAAATATATTATATACTTTCTTGAATTTATTATTATTATTATTAATTTGCTCAGAATTAAAAAATTTGAATTCAAATAAGTACTATACAAAATTGACTATAGAACGAGTAGAAGAATCTATTTGTGATAGGAACAACATAGGTTGATTTGAATGATTTTGTATTATATATGCTGCATTCTTTTGTCATTTATATGGCCAATGTCTTCTTTTAGTTCCTATAATTTTTTGAGTTACTTAACATTCAGAATTTACACAAATATAAATATATGTTATAAGCTTTTAGATATAAACGTTATAAACAAGTTAAAATATATCAACTTTTAGATTGCTAGGAAATTCATCAAAATCTTGATCTAAAGTGAGAAACACATTGTGATTTTGGCATGATAATGTCAGTGCAAAGTAGTGTAGTGTATCTTATACTTTTGCATGATCATTTCCTTTTTTAAAGTTTCTTGCATCAGGTATTTTTTTACCCCAAAATATATATATATATATTTCTTGCATCAGGTACTGTTTAGCTTTATAATAAATGAATAGTCTAACCTTATGTTCATCATGAGTTTGAGAATGCTAGTTTCTTTCTGCTTTCCCGGATTGATCATGTTTCCTTTTTTCCCATTGCAGACTTAAAATTTTTGTTCCTACTGCATTCCTTGCTTTCATAGTCATGGTACCAGTTAATTATACTAATGGAACTTTAGAGCATTCTAATTTAACTTACAACAACATAGATAAGCTTTCTATCTCAAACATTTCAACTAGATCACTAGATCACATAGATAAGCAAGACTCTATGCTAAATTTGCTATATATTTTAAGTTACTTTTTTCTTTTTCCATAAATATGCTGAATTGGTTTGGTTTGGTTTGGTTTGGTATAAATACGCTGAATCCTCTCCATAGAACTTTGATCTTTATATTTGCTCTTGAGTGCTTTCTGTGGAAATTGTCTCTTCTATTTAGTTTATGGAAAAAATTTAATGGTTTTTAGTTGGTTTGTTGTTGGTGGAAACAAGACAATATTGAGAGAGAGAGAGAGAGAGAGAGAGAGAGAGAGATAAGGGAAAAAGTAAATTTACAGTTTTTTCACATATTTTTATTTAATAAATAATTTTTCTCTATGGCATGTAGCATTTAGCTTAGAATGGGAAGTAATTAAATTTTCTTTCAGGTTAACTCATCTTTTTTCAAGCTTTCATGAAGTTTTATGATTAAGTTATATCCCTTCCCTTTTGTCAATTTGCATCCTTTTTTTATGGCATCAATGTTGATTTAGAAACACATTTTTTCACACAAAATTGTCAAAACTATCTAAAGGTAAGGCATGCAGTTAACTCTCAAAAGATTGGAGGCTATCGCGCATATTAAAAAATTTGAAGAACCTCATTAGGACTTTCTTAGAAGTTGCCCTTTGGATGTAGAGTATACCACTTAATTGTTGGAGCTAGTGGTTAGATTATTCATGATTTCTCCTCATTAACACAGAAGGGAACTTGGGTTCAAAGAGTTGTTACTTATAAGATCTCAAATTTCATTGCAATAAATTTCTACTCATGTTTTGGATTGCAGATTTTGGACCCATTTGGTGATGGCTTATATCTTTACCTTTTGGACATGTTATGTATTGAAAAAGGAACACGAGATAATTGCTTCCATGAGGTTGCTTTTCCTTGCTTCAAAACATCGACGCCCAGATCAGTTTACAATAAGTTTACTCTTTGTCTCATCAAGTTAATATGTATATGTGATTACTGTGTTTTTATACCGTTTGTTTAATAGTCAAAATTTTATTTCATTTGGAAAGATGGTTAATATATGGGGGGTGTTTAGGAAGTGGGGGAAGAGTGCAGACGCAATTGATTTTTATACGTCTGAGATTGAGAGACTATTAAAAGAAGTACTAGACATTCATTTTCTTGTATAATGCTCATACTTCAGGGTCGTTTGCCTATTTGTCCCCTTATGATTAAGCTTTTTAAATACGATAATCTATAGCTATTTTCACTTTGTATACCAATTGAAATTGATCATTGTTTTGAGACAAGAAGAAAAGGGTATCATAAACTTAGTATTCCCAAACTTCATCACTCTTCATTTTTCTTCTTCTAGTTAAGGAAAAAGTTGTTTTTCTCTTGGTGATTACATTATGCTAATTCTTTCACTTGAACCTTTGTTGTAGATCTCAAAATTATATAAATTCTTATTATAGCATAGAATTATTGTTTGAATGCATGCATGGCTTCAAACCTTAAAATTCATGAACTCTCATCAATTAATTAAAAATATTTATAATTTTGGTTTAAAACTTACATAATGATATTCCCAAAGTGATAGTTGAATCTAAGGATGAGACTTCAATTTCGTTTTGAGGGGATGCAATGATATTTTACACTTTTTTTTTTTTTTTTTTTTTTTACAAATATAAGTTCGCCTTTAAGGTCCTGTGGTTTTCTGGGATTTGTTAGTTCCACAATTTTCGTTTTTTAGGATTGTTGTTCTTGCATATAATTAGATGGTCCTTCCTGAATATTTAGGCCCCTACAGGATTAACAATATTTTGGATATTTGCTTATTGGAATGATTTGGTTAGTCATAGCCTATTAAAAGCTACTACATGTCATAACATTAAACTTTTTTATTCTATTTGAAGATGCAATTGGTAAATCTAGATATATAAAGCTTAGTTCTCAGAATTCAGAGCGCCCAGATCTTGGAAATGTACATGTAGTGGTCACTGGGGGGCGAGCATTGAAAAGCGCTGAGAATTTTAAAATGATAGAGAAGCTTGCTGAGAAACTTGGTGCTGCAGGTTTTTCTCTATAATATTATGTCCCTAGATTTGTTAATTTTCTCTCTTTTTTTTTTTTCATTGCTAATTTTTTGTTTTCTAGGAAAGTTATCCCCAATTGTTGACATACTTTCAAATTTTTTTTTTTTTTTTGGAAACTCTAAATACTATCGTGACTCGCGATAATTTTCATTCAAGATGCTCTAGCATGGTTTTAATTTCTTAACCTTCCTTCTTTTGTGTCACTATTACATTTTGTTTTTGGTATTGTAGTTATAGTATTATATAATTTTCACTAATTCCTATCTTTTTCATAGTTGAGGCCACTCGTGCAGCTGTTGATGCAAGATTTGTTTCTAATGACCTCCAGGTAACAACTATTATGGTTTTTTCTAAATTTAAATGATTCGTATGACTTTGGTATTACTCTACAGTATTCTTTTCAAATGATTTGGATATCTTACCAAAAGCTAGACCAAATTTGACTGATGACATGCAAAATTGTTAGGTTCGTAGATTTGTGATTTATTCCCTGTTTAATTGAAACATTTCATTCAAGACTAACAATCAGATTTTGAATGTTTTCAATTTGTGCCACTTACAGTTTTGTTCTATTCAACTCAACTCAACAAGCCTTTTGTTTGTTTGTTTGTTTAGGGAAGCATAATCGATGGTAAAACCAAAAGCTAAGATTTGGAGGTGTATAGAAATCAAGGATAAGTGTTCGAATCTATAAGAAAAATATCATAACTTAAAAGGTTTTTTGGATATTGTTTGTTAATCGGGTTTCTACGTACATAAATAATAATTGTTGCAGAAGCCAAAGAGAAACTAAACCATACTCCTGATGGTAGTGACTTTTTGATGTCAGAAATCTGGTAGAAGTGGGTTAAATAGTAGCCATCACACCCATGAGGACATATGCTTGAAGTCTCATATGTAGGTTAAAGAAATTTATTCTAATATGAAGCTCGTGACATTTCCAAGGATTCTAGGCCTTGTCAAAGAAAGTTATTCTAAAGTAATGAAATTAAAGTACCAATGACACTTGAAGATGATATTCATTTGGCATTGGGCTCTGTCCAAACAAGCTTTAAAATTACATATCTATCCCAGTATATATGTTTGGTTATATCATCAAAAGTTGACTTTAATGAGAACATTCTTGAACAAGAATCAGGAATAAGTCAAATTTTCCAACTAGTGTAATTATAAATAGAGAATTATGGAATTACATATTGAGGAAAATATCACAACATAAAAGGTATGCTAATGCAACTGTAAGAGTAAATTGTGCATTGTGACATTGTGTCCCAATTGAAACCTACATGGTGGCTAGTCTCGTCGCTTGAATTTTTCAGGATGCATTCCACAGAGTATTGGTGCTGACATGGTTCATTCTGCTATTGGTAGACTATATTTTTGAACTTACTCTATCAATTCAGTCTGACCATTCTGTACCACTTGCTTGGTTTGATGACTATTCTCTTTCATGTTCAAGTTGTTCTATGTAATTGCTATCTTTAGAATTGTATATCAGTTTCCACTCTATTATAACATTTATTTCATGTTTTTGGTTACCAATAGAAATTGATTTCCCTTTTCTAACCACTAGTGGGATAGATATGAAGGCATTTTTTACTATTCCTCTGTTACATTGTTTTACCATTGTCGAGATATGGCATAAAAGTTTCGTGATTTGTGTCATGTGCAGTTATTTTTTTGAGCTTCTGGGCAGAGGTACTCTCTGTTTTTGTAATGAAATAAGATTTTTAGTCTATGGCTATTAATCATGTATATGAAATTTAGGTTATGTATGCATTTGTGTGCATATGATTACCAAAGTTGTTGCTTTTAAAGTTAATCTTAACTAGTTCTTAATATCTCATGTGTCACTGGGTTCTTTCAGGATACATGGGAGGAGTTAGATCTGGATGAGCTATCATATGAGGTAAATTTGTCTATTGAATCTGACTTTTGGTTGAAGCATTATTATAGTTTGCTAATGGAGTTTGGTTTGATATTTTAGGAGCTGCTTGCATTGGGGGAAGTAGTTAGAACTGAGAGCAGAGGGCTTTCTTCTGATACAATTGCCTCTTTACCTTCAGTGAATTATAAGACACAAAGCACTCAGAATGGAAACAATGATTTGTGAGTGCAGTTTTTAGATTATTATAATTATTAAGGTTTGTGTGGATAACATTTGTCTTCATGTATCAGGTGTGTTATCTACCGGTTGGACTACGAGGATGGTGACACCTTGACTGTAATTTCCTGCAAACGCTTGTCTTTGCTTCCCTCTGTTATCATATTTGCTTTTCGGCTGATGGTTATAGGGTAAAAAATTAGCAGTCTGCTCTGCTGCAACTAAAAGTTCTGTCGTGCTCTGCCTTGAGAACCTTATTGGAATTGTAAGTCCTTCTCAGAAATTTTTTATTTATTTTTAATTATATAAGATAGAGTAACCTATTTAATGTTGTCTTCATGTTTTAGGAGCGCTTCAAAAGTCTTGATTGCTTCCTTGCAGGTAAGTGATCAGTTTCAAGAAGAGATTTTTCTTTACTTATTTTGTCTGTATAATGTGTCAGGCATTTGTTGACAATGCAGATACCTACTCATCAATCTGCTTGTATTTCCTTCTAAAATATGCATTGACATTTGTGTCCTAAATGATATATGCTTTCTTCATTTGTGTGATCTATGATGTTAACATTTTGTGTTGTTTACTTTCTATTGGAAGTTGAATCAATTGAGTTGGCCAATCTGTATATTTCAGAATGCTCTGTTCAATTTGTGGGGTTATGCAAGTAGTTGATCCCTTTTCATCCATCAGTGATCTCTAATTATTCTTTGCTTGTTATTTGAGATTTTGTCACTTATAATTCAGATCTCCTTATGCTCATAATTTATTATCATTCTTGATCAAGCTTTCATTTCCATATATATTAAACATAAATTTGCATTTATCTAGAAATTCATTTCACATGCAAATTAGGATAGAATTTGGATCTTTGAGTTCCATTCTAATGACCTTGCCAAGGACACATGCTATGTCCTTTACAAATGAACATGCTTGACAAATCTCTGATGTTCTTTGTTAGGTACATGCAAAAGAAGGAAGACATATCATATGTGAATATTTTTCTAAACATGCTAATGAAAAGATCGTCTAGTGTGATATATGTGGGGTTAAGGGGACTGAGGACAAGTGAAAGCTCAAATGACAAGTTGAGGCAATAAGAATAGTATTCTTTTAGAAGTAGCAAGGATTACATGTTGACCCAAGTAATTGTGAGTAAACTTCATAGAGTTTTGGGATATATTATACTTTAGTTCATTAATGTTTTGGTTTCTTGAAGTTTTCTTGTTATTGATGCAAGTTTTAATACTGATTGGTCAATAATATAGAATTCCCACACAGGATATTGACCTTTAATGAAGTTTTAAAGTGGAATCAATTTATTCCAAGTATTGAGTAATACTTCTTCACTTTATCAACATTTCCACACAGTAAGTATATTTCTGCATATTTCTTGGGAGTAATTACCAAGACAAGTTAAAGAAAGTTTCTAGCTATGCCCAACACTTGGTCCAACTCTTGGATGCTCGCTTGGTCCAACTCTTGGATGCTTACCTAGTGAGTTCCTATATGATATTAGCAACTTATGTTATTACTTAGAGTTTTCTATGCTAGACATTGCAATGAAGGTTCTGCATACTAGGGTTAACTATGCTTTGGACAATTCTTTATGCATTACTTGGAGAAAGTAGCATATGTTTTAGGGTGTATAACTTAGCTTTAATAAGCATGGGCCCTATACAGCAGAATTTAATGCCACTAAGTAATGTATGTCTAGGCAATTCAGGATTCTGGACAAGGCAGACCATGTGTAGATGTAACCTTTCTGGTGTTTTTAGTATGAAGTACCACCATTAATTTGAACACACATTTGCTCAATTGAGCATGAGCTTCTACCATTGCAGCAAGCATTTGTGTTACTAACAGTTCATTAACTATGACCATAAGCAAAATAGTCAATGGATTGCTTTTGTATCTTGCAGAATCTATGCAGATCAAAAATGTCTTGCAGAATCTAAAGAAAGGAATAAAGTTTTAAAAAGCATGAAGGATTATTGTTGTTTATAAAATCTTAAGGTAGACAAGTAGGGAACAACCAAAAGAATAAAAAAGGGAAACTTGCAAGGCAGGTTTGTTTTGCAACTAATAATTTATGGGTTACTTACACTACTTATCACAAAACAAAAAGTATGGGTTACACTAAGTACCCTTATAATTTGAGCGTTGTTTCAATTTTATTTATGCAGTTTCAGTTGCAACACAATGGACCCTAATTTTTCAATTAATTCTAGTGGGTCCAACTGTCAATCTTTGCTAGAGATTTTGACGGGTAAAGGACTTATAACTAGCACATGGCCTTATATCCACCATGATATGTGGTACCCTCCGGTTGTGCCATATCATCACATCATGGCTTCCTCAACAAGCCTTACCTGCCACATGCCACTTCCGGCTAGTGGACTAGTGGACCAATCACCAAGTTGAGCGTTTCAAATCATGCTCAACCTTACCCAAGCTTGGAATTGGCTAGCTCGATCATTTGGTTCACTAGCAACCACACCAAGCAAGTCAGACCCCCTCATGCTAATGCTAGACATCAACCTGCTCAATTGCCAAGCTCACCAATAACCCCACCAAGTTAGATCTTCATCTTGAAGACAATTCCACTATTATCTGGGCTGGGAACAGAGCCTGTGAATCACGCTTGAAACCATTAGAGGACTTGGATTGGAGGCTAGAATTCGAGGTTTGTTTTGGTGCTCACCGAGCTTCCTCTTGAATGTGTCAAGGAGTGTCAAACAAGTGTTGGTGTCAAACATGAACATAATATCTTCTTACAAGTTTGTGTTTCTTAGATTACATTGTGTTTCCTTTCATCACTCTATTTCTCTGTCCAGTCTTCACCTCTTCTCTCTATTTGTTTCTTGCTTTTCCTTATTTTCTCTCTCCTCTCCCTTAAGCTCAATTCCACTATTGCCACCACCACTGCCACCATTAGCGACAAGCACAATTCCACTATCTTTTATTTTATAGCCAAAAGTATTGTTTACACGTTGAATTCATAGCAAGTAGTGAGGGCTTTTTTTTCTCTTACTTTCAAAGAAGTAACATTTGCAGTTCAATTTTCTGTGTGTAGGTGATGATGTGAAAGAAAAGAAGCCTGATCCTTCAATATATTTGACAGCTGCCAAGGTAATCCACATAGTGTGATACATACTCTGTATTTTGTGCGTGTACATGCAAGCTAATGATTTTCAATTGTGAGTTTGTCATATGATTAAGAAATGTCATACCTTGCAGAAGCTAGGCCTGTCAGCGAAAGAATGTTTGGTGGTGGAAGATTCTGTCATTGGGCTACAGGTCAATCTGTTTGCTTGTGATAATTGCTTAAAACCTTAATTTTAAGGTCAAAGAGTTTTAAGACCACATTGTGAACAATTGAAGAAACTGGAATTTATTCTGTAAATCATCTTCACGTCATGAAATTCTGGTAAGAATAGCAACTCAATTGCATATTATGAATTTTTTTGCTTTAACTGTTACAGTGTCTTGTCATGGTCATGCCATCTGTTACATGTTTGGCAATTGAATCTTGAAAAAGAAAATATATCTTCTGTCCCAATATTTATCTCATCACTTCCGTCAGATATTCTTTTTGTGTCCATATTAGCCACAGGCAGCTTTGCTTGTTTTTTTAAATAAATCAACCATTAGAATCTGCAGCATGGGTGCTAATGTTCGGACTGACTAATTTAATCTCACCTATGCAGGCTGTGACAAGTGCTGGGATGTCATGTGTTATTACTTACACATCATCGACAAGTAACCAGGTAATGTCTCTCTCTCACTGCATTGGGAATAACTGGGCATTATAGTTAAATGTTGCTTGCAACCAATAGCAGGAATCGTGGAATGATATGACTTTGTTAATTTATATAGGATTTTAAAGACGCAATAGCAATCTACCCCGACTTGAGTAACGTTAGGTAAAGTAGCCATTCGTGTTCAACATATGGATATTTAGTTTTATTTATCCCAATCATTACCGATTGTCTATATACTCCCTGCAGATTAAAAGATTTAGAGTCGTTGCTTGAGAATGTTGTCGCAGCCACTTAGAGAATCTGTTTATCAAAAAAATTCTGGTGGGTTGTTGAGCATTGGTTGCAGGTATCTTTGTGCCTTTGGCATCACACTCTGGTCACCACATTATTTAATACCTGAAGAAATATTTTTGTCGCTGAGTCGTTGGTTTTTGTACTTATGTGAAGTTTCCTTTGTTATGCAGACAAGAAATGCAACAGGGTTAGTTGCTCCAGCTATTGTTGCGGGTTTAGGTGCTTTAACACATACATTGGGCACCCTCGTTCCTGTGATAGGAGCAAGTGGATTTACTACAACTGCAACTGCTATAGGAACTATTGTCAGTAGTTTTAGATAATCTCTTAATAGTTGTCGATATGTTTAGAAAGCTAGATATGTATAGTTTTGGATGGTTTAAACTCTTTGTACAGTTTAGAACTGAAAGATATAGTTTTCAAATGTTTGGAATGTATAGACAATTGTTGAATGTTTATAATTTATGGATATAGTTTCTTTTTGATGTTTTAAATAATATTTTGGTGGTTGATTGATGTTTTGTGATGCTTGTTTGTAATATTTGTTAGATTGTACAAAATTTATCAAATAGAATCTGTTGAATTTATAAATAAATAAATAAATAATTTGCATATTCTACGGCAAGCATAATAAGTTGTTGTATTACATATTTTACGATACGCAATCAGCGTCGTTATTTGTCTCGCCAATTAACAGCGTGCAAAAGTAGTCGCAGAAAAAGTAACGACGCACAAAATTTGTCGTTAAATAGTTTTTAACGGCGTACTATAGAATGTCGTAGAAAAAGCAATAATGATGCACAAAATTTGCCGTTAAATGGTTTTTAACGGTATACGAAGCATGTCGTTAAAAGTGAATGACTTTCCATGACTGGTCATAATATGACGTGTGTTGCACGTCATAGAAGGGTTTTTACGGCGTGCATTGCGTGCCGTAAAAACCCTTTTTTGTTGTAGTGTCCTAAGATAACACATAAAATATTCTACTTCAATTAATGCACAAATTACTTAAAATGGAAAGTTTTCCACTTCGGACACAAAGCATTTAGTTCCTAAGATAGCACAGGTTTCTCAGCATGAAAACAACGACCAGCTCAATGAAAATCACCTATATGGCTTGGACCATAATCAGAATGTTCTAAAACACATTTGTCCACATGAGTAATATATCATTATGTGTAATAAAAGCTTAGACATGAAGAATAGAGAAGAAATTCTGTATGTCTGTATTAATACCAGATGAAACCAACCACTATTGCCAACTGAAGCAAACTATCCAAAAGCATTAACTCAAGGCTACAACACATGCATTCCAGCTCATTTCAACCTGAAGAAATTCTCTATCTATACAACACATGTCTATTTCAAAGTGTGTGTTTTCATACCATCAATTTTCATACAATAAAATTAAGCAAAACCCATGGAATTAGCTTGTATACATCATAAAAACTCTGCCACATAAATCAACTCAAAATCACAATCATATCAAATACACAATCTACAATTATCCACCAATTTTCAACACCAAATCACATCATGTCTTAATAGATTTAGAAAAGTGAGAAATTAAAAATTAGTGATGTTAGTACTTTTACCTTGTTAGTTCTTCTCCTTCTTATTCTTCTTCTTCTTTTTCTTTGAAAGGTGAACCTATATTTAATAAGGGCAAGTATTGTAATTAATAAGATATTGTATTTGTCAACTAGGCTAGGCAGCTTTTCTGATGGAATGAATACATGCAGTCGGCATCAAAATAATAATCGATCACTGGACATTCTTATTTTGCTAAACTTATCAACAATTGTTCAAAATTGCAAGTCAAGCTATCGCAGTGGTAAGACTGACTAAAATTTGAGCCTCTTTTATAAAAGTTATTGGCTTCATATTTCTCTCTCTATATCTCTTTCTTGTTTGGTAGTTGAGATATAAAATTTGAGTCTCTTTTATAGAATTACTCTTTTCTCTACAATTGATAGAGATAGTACTTCTAATGATTCATCTCTCCCTTTCCATTTCTCTTTTGGCCATCTTAATGGAAATTGGTCAGGCATGATGAAAACATTAGAGATTAAATAGTGATAAGGAGAAATACGTATAAAGCTTGTAAAATCAAGTAATTCTCATGTCATAAATACAACACCAACTCTATGAGTAAATTCCATACCCAAAATGATTGAAAAAATAGTGCTACTCTAACCTAAAAGTTAGTCACTTCTCGAATCCAATTATGTGGCAAACTAGTAAATATCTAAGATAACTATATATCTCTCTCCTATTTTCTTTAATCATCATCCAAACATCTCTTTTACACATTAGTGGGTTTAGAAAGTGATTCTATATCATTTTCCTCGAAAAAATTAACTATTTTTTTTTTCCCGCAGAATATGGTTCAGCGATGCTGTTTTTCAACAACTTGATGTGCAATATAGAAACAACTGCAAATTTGTTTGTACATCACAAGAAATCAACTTTTTAGAGACAAATTTATTCCGTCCCTAAAAGTGTAATATTTGTTGGAAAAAACTTTAGCTAACTAATTTTCTCCATCGCGAAGTTTGTCCCAAATGGCCCTTCTGGAAAAGTCAAAAAATGACTTTTAGAAACAAAATTTTGCATTTGTCACTATAAATAGACTTGTAGAGACAAAAAGATGTGATTGCTAAAAGTTTTGATTATGAGACAACCAAAATTTGTCTTTAAAAGTCTAATTACAATCCAGAGCAAACGAAGTAGTTATGGAAACAAAAAAAATTAATTTTTGAGACAACAGAAATTGGTCTCTAAAAGTTTTAGTTTTGGGGACAAATGAAAATGGTCTCTAAAAGTTTCAGTTTTTGGGACAAACGAAAATGGTGTGTAAGGGTTATAATTTTTTTTGAAACAACTAAAATTGGTCTCTAAAAGTTTGATAATTTTTTTCTTTTTTTTTTTTGATTTTGTAACAATTCCTCTAAAAATACTAGTTTGAACATCAACTTATATTCTTTTCTTGATTTCTCAACAACCAAACAGAAAATATCAAACATATCATCAGACCATCTGTTCATCTCCAAATTAAAATTCAATTACACCAAAAAAAATAAAATAAAATGCTCATCACATTCAAAGAGGCTTAATCAAAAATATTTCAATAACAAACAAATATCATGCTCTGATTCATTAGTATGTAATATATTGATTGTATATCATAAATGGACAGAGATTTCAAAAGTATCATTTACAATTTATAAAGCTAGTGCCATAAGCATTGTTTGTAGCATTCAACTATTCAATGAACAGATTGTAATTGGAGTTATATCTAGCTACATAACAAAACAACTCAACTCATCGCATCTTTTTTTCAAGGGCTTCGTTGAAATGGCATTCAAAATCTAACAAATAGCTCCCAAGCTTCAAATCGATGCAAGCTTGCAGAACCTGCATAGAATACGCCAAACTCTCAAATAGATTACCAATGAAAAATTATCCAATGATAGATTAATTTAATAGATTGCAATTTAATGTGCCAATTGTAGTATCTGCAGCAATCACACATAAATCTTAGTACACAAAACCGCCCAAAATTCACTATCAATATTCAAGAGTTAACAAAGATTAAACCAAAATCAAACCTTGTGTTAGGCACAAAAAAGCAATTACTAACAATTAATCATTTAACCACTCTTCTTACCAAAAAAACAAAAAATCCCATCACTCCTTCAAACTCACCGTTTTTCTTTTGATATAAATCAGATTCATTTATATGAGTTTAAATTTGCACTTTACATCACTGAACTGGGACAAAGTTCAAAGCTCCAACCTCTCTATTTTGGGGGGTAAATCAAAGACGCAAATTAAAGGAAGCAAAAAAAAAACTTCATTGGAAAAACAAAAACTAGCGAGGGATTTGGAATGTTGTGAGGAGCAGAGAGTGGGATATATATGAAAAAAATAAAAAATAAAATAACAATGATTTCTTGAATCTAGGAACCTGACAATTCAATACAATACATTACGCAATACCATATAAGATGGAACAGATAGATCATTTTTATATGGAAAATGCTATTCCACCAAAATTTGTGAACAAAATTTTATACCAAAAATGATGTGACAGTTTTATTTTGGTAATTATAGTAAAAGTATGAGTTCTCAAACTAAGTCTGACGTTGAGGAATTGAGAAATGTCTCGTATGCTTAGGCAATAGGCAGCCTAATGTATGCTATGACAAGCACAAGACCTGACATCTGTCATGCAGTCGGATTGGTAAGTCGGTTTCAATCCAATCCAGGTAAGGAACATTGGCAAGCAATCAAAAGAATATTCAAATATTTAAAAGGCACTAAGAACTTGAAATTATGTTTTGGTTTGTGTGATCTAGACATAAAAGGATACACTGACGCGGATTTTGCAGGAGATGTAGATGACAGAAAATCTACTAGTGGTCATGTGTTCTTGTTTGGTGGAACAGCAGTTTCTTGATTAAGTAAGAAACAGAGTTGTGTTGCAAAGTACACTATGGAAGCTGAATACGTAGCTTGCAGCACATCTGTGATTAATGCGGTCTAAATAAAACATTTTGTTAACAGTTTACAATTAAGTATACCTGCCAGACCGGTCAATATATTTTGTGACAATCAGTCCGCCATCTCATTAATAAAAAGTGGAGCAAATAGCTCTAAGGGAAAACATATTGATGTAAGTTACCACTATATTCAGGACATAATGGAAAGAGGTGAAATTAAAGTCAATTATATACCCTCAGAAGAGATGGTGGCTGACCCTATGACCAAAGGGTTGTCTCTGGAAAAATTCAGAGAACATATAGCTAATATAGGTGAAAAATGACTAGTTAGGTGGTTTAGCAACTTATATAAGAACATAGTTGGATGACTCTGGGGACGCCTATGACTCTGGGGATGCCTAGATAACCAATGTTTTGCGACTCTATCTTGCTTGGAAACATGTGTTTGGTCAAGTAACAAGACAGAGGAACTGACAAGGTACGGATATCATAGTTAGCGTGAAATGTAAAGTCCATAATATGCAACGTGCTAACTAGATGATATTGTCTGCTTAATCAGCAAAAATTCATTGATAATGTGTGTTAACGAAAACCTTCAGGAATGGGTCTTAAAGGAAGTACTTAACAATAATTTCAATGCAAGTCGGCACATGAAAAATATGTGCGGTTGAAGTCGTCAATGGTGATTGGGTATGGACTATGAACCCATCACTGAAAATTGATGCCGTTCACTTGAAATATAGTGAATTAAAGTCATCTGGAGTGTGTTGTCAGTAGGAGTACACATTCGTACAGGTGCAGTCAGATTGATGGCGAAAACGTGCGCACGTATGGCTAAGTCACAATCAGACGTCGATCTATGAGGTAATTTCATAGATGAAAGTTGGCATAAGGCAAAATTTGGTACCAAGGTAAACATGTTCAACTCAGGTTTTATCACTAATATTATAATGTGATCAAATGGGAAATGAAAGTATGAGAGGTGATCACACCATAATATGGTGGATCTTCTGACACTGAATCAAATCTTTATATGGTGATACAGTCTTCCCGCAGGAAGAAGCAACTGGAAGTTAGAAGTTTGAAGTTTAAATGAAGAGACACAACGTTTGGATATATGGTGACTATTGAGTTTGATTTCAATGGTTATAACCATTGATCAACAACCACCATATATACTATAAATATACGGAAAGAACATGGGTTCTATTTACTCGATTTTCTCTCTGTTTTTTTCTCTTCTAGATTGTATTCTTCTGCGTGATTAAACACCCTCACGGGAACCTCGCACCATTGCCACTGTTAAAATTATCTTACAGGCTGTTCGTCTATTCTTGTTGAGGAGCTATGGGCCATCTACCAAGGATTACATATGACGTGGGCTCACGAACACCGCAATGTTATCATTGAAACGGATTCTGCCGAAGCGATTCATTCTATTCAACAGAGTAACATTGCCCACCACAACTTCAATCTCTGTCAGGAGACTAGGGAACTATTGACAAAGGATTGGCAGTGTGAGCTATAGCAGATTTGGCGTAAAGCGAATGTATGTGCATACCTTATTGCGAAGAATGCTTTAAATCTACAAGGCCTGCATGAAGCTATGCTAGATGCCCCGCCTTGGTTGACAGTGGTTCTGGAGAGTGATAAACAGGGTTTGTTCCTCCAGGGTTACTAGGATGTGGTCTTTGTTTCTTTGGCTTTGGCCCAATTATTACCACAAAAAGGGGTTTGTTCCTCTAGGGTTATTAGGGTGTAGTCTTTGTTTCTTTGGCTTCGGCCCAATTATTACCACCAAACAAAAAAAAAGATAAATTATAAACACACCCCTTGAGATTTGCTTAAAATATGAATTCTCCCTTATGATTTGAAAAATTACAAATACCTTGCTGTCAAAATTTTTTATTTAACAGAATTGATTAAAAAAATGAAATTTCTAATTGTTCACCTACACAATAATAAAATTATCTGAATTATTAATTGAAATAAAATTTTAACATTATTAAAAACTATTAATTAACTTGATAATTTATTAATAAAATGACCTATTTGTTATGAAATTAAAAACCTCAGAGGACATAATGTAATTTTTAGAACCATAGGGAGTAATTTATAATTTAAGTACATCTCGAGGTGTTTGTAATTTACCCCAAAAACAAAAAAAAAAACCAAACAAACAAACAAACCACAAGTACCCACAAAAACAAAAAAAAAAAAAAAAGAAAACAAAAGAAAAAGGAATAAATAACAATTAAACCTTCATTTGTAGTAAATTACAAGCATATTAGAAATCACATCCCATACACCTCCTTCCTTCACATACTCCAAATATCTAGCTGCTTCTGGCTTAGCCGTCGCTTTCTTCCTCCGGCGGCGCCTGTCGAATAATCCGAACCACGGGTGAATCTTACTAACCTTCTTCGCTTGCTTCACTGGAAAACTCGCTGGAAAATTGAACTCCGAAGTCCATTTCGTCGACGATGAACCATAGTTCTAAATATCGGCCGATACGCTACGTATCGGAAAAATGGGGTACCGCGACGGATACAGGCCGATATACCACTGAGATTGAAAATCGCAGGAGTATCGGCCGAGTCGTGACGATGTCGGCTTGTAGCGTTACGTTGCGTTACACAAGCCGCGACGGGCCGATACTCACCGGTTCAGACCGGTACGGGAAAGAAAAAGTTGAAAAACCTATGAAATGATTTTTAAAATTTCACCACCGCGACACCGATTCGATATCGAATCGACCGATACTCCACGATCGATACCGTTACGTTACCCGATACTGCGATTTAGAACCTTGTGATGAACTGAACAGCTTAGCTGGCAAGCTTGTGACTCTATTCAACTTCGCCTTTAAAAGACCGCCGGAGGACTCATCCACCAACCGCTCATATCCACCACCACCACCGCCACTGCCACGTGTGCTTAGAGCTTTAAACATGGCTTCAAAGATTTAAGAATGCCCTGAACTTGCAGTGCTAAAATGAAGGGGATTTAGTTATCACTTTGATATATATATATACAGGGTTTGATTTGGTCGTGTTTGGCATGCTGCTTGGTGATTCTTCTGAAGGTTTCAGACGGCTCTTAGGCATGAATGCAGTAGGTAGTGTCGGTAGTGTGGGCCTTTGTTGTTTGACTTTCTTAGTCTGCAAAACCACCACGAGTTATCCTATTTTAGTATTATTTTTTTAAACAAAAAAATTAAATAATATAATATGTTTTTTAAAAAATAATTTTAATTTTAATTTTAATTTAAAATCAAAATTAAAATTAAAATATAATTTTAATTATTTATTTTGATAATATTAATTCTATCGTTCGATAAAATTATTATTTGAATACTTATATATATATATATATATTAATTTTAATTAAATTATTTGTGTATTTTATAATTTTAATTTTATTTTATTATAAAAGTGCAATTATCATATAATAATTTTGTATGATATATAATAAATTATAAAATAAATACTCATTTTGATATTAATAATAATATTTAAATTAGAAGAAGAATTAGTAATATAAAATTAAAAGTAATTCTAACTATTTAATTTTTTTTATATTTATTTAGAAAATAAAAATATGTAGAAATAGAAATTATATAAAATTTATTAAAAAAATTAAATGTAAATATGTTGTAATTGGATTATCATATATATATATATGGGTGTTTTGAGAAGATAGTTAAAAGCTGATTTTTTTTTTTTTTTTTTACTTTTTGGCTTTTTTTTGAAAGAAATGAAGTAGGTTAAAAACTGGGAAGTGACTTTAACTCTCTTCCCAAAATAAGCCATAATCATAAGATTGTAAAATAAAAGGAAAATTAGTCTAAAATCACTCTCCCATTTCTAGTAATGGAAGAGATCCACAATATTATTTTTTGATGTTTAAGGTTCCTAAACCCACACTCATCTATCAAATCAGGGAAATTTGACTCTCTCTCTCTCTCTCTTTCTGATCTTCATTCTATCCAAACCAAACCTTCTATCTTTGTGCACATTCCTCTCTCTTTGCTCATTTCTCCTCTTTCGGTCTTCATCTTTGATGCCACCAAGCCATGGCAACTAGGGTCGCAAGAGTTGCTGACTTAGCATCGTCTCTGATCGGAATTGTAGGTCATGGCTGCGTATCCAAAATTAGGTGGGTGTCATCTTTGTCGGAGGCCTCTCTAAAGCCCAATAAGAAGATCACCGATCGTCTCTTCGGCGTTATCGACGCCGTCAACGACCGTAAACTCCCTTCGGAGCTTCGTGGCCAACGTAACGCCGTCAGGTATGTCAATTACCTCCCGTTTGCCTAAATCGAAACACTTACTTTCTAATGCAAAACCCTAAATTCAAACAATCGTATAATAGTCCGACTTTCTTCAACCAATTGCAAGTTCATTTCTCTTTGCATTGCCATCGCAAACTTCGCATGTCTTCAAGCCTCCAAATCTTTCATGTAGCGGCAAAAAATCAATTGATTACTGTTTGCATTAGTCCAAGCCAAGAAGTTGTCGGTGGTGAAGATTCTAAAATGGCTTCGTTTAAAGATGAAGAAACAGAGGTGGTTGAGTCAAAAAGAGAAGAATTCGTGGTGAATGACAGTATTTGGAATCAAATGGTAGAAATTATGAAGTGCCAAAACATCAGAGAAATTCTCTAGGGAAGGTCAGAGAAATTTGGAAAGTCTAGAAAAATTCTCTGTGAAGTCGAATTTCTATCAATTGTTTGGGAAATTTCTATCATTTTCTCTGAATGAATTCAATAAATTTTTGTTGTACTCATATGGGGGAGTTTGTTGCTTGTTTGATTTTTGTTGAATGTTGCGGATTGATTTGGAGAGTGGGAATCAAAGTTCGATTGCTTGGATTGATGTTCATGGTAAGTGATTTTCCCCAAGACCTTTGTCGATGGCAGTGGATAATTTGCAAACATTTCCAGAGATCTAAAGA
Source organism: Camellia lanceoleosa (assembly GCA_025200525.1). Lineage (NCBI taxonomy): Eukaryota > Viridiplantae > Streptophyta > Magnoliopsida > Ericales > Theaceae > Camellia > Camellia lanceoleosa. The sequence continues at coordinate 26,513,052 of CM045761.1, forward strand.
TTGAAGTCAAGAATGTGTCTTCTTTGAATTCGAATATTGAAATTTCAAATGTCACCGAGGACTTGGCCTAACAAGTTTTCTGGTTCTGAAGCTTATGAAATTGATATCTATTTGACTCTATTTTTGGTGTTTGAGTAATTCAATTTTCTCTGGTTGTTCAATTTTCTTTAGATTGAACTTTTCTCTGGTTGTTCAATTTTCTCTGGATTGAAATGTTCAATCTATGTTTATGCGCTCCAAGTGTTTGATTATTTCTCTTCAATCCCTCTCTCCTCATCCCCACCAAATTTTTCTAGTTTAAACCAGAGAAATTCTCTGGTATGGATTGAATTTCTTTGGTTTAGACCACATAAATTCTCTGGTTTGGAAATCTATAGTTTGTTTGTGTATATTTCATGATTTCAATGCTCACCAACCAAACCATGATGTGCAATGGTTTGGTTTTGAGTAAATTTTAAACTCATTATGAGGTGTCGTTTGGGAAATGGGTTGGCTTTTTGGCTTTTTTGGCTATTTTAGCCTAGGCTAAAAAGCTTGGTTTAGAAAGGGCTTTTTGACTTTTTTTTGTGAGAGAATAGTGTAATGATTATGGGTTGGATGTGATGTTTTTTTTGTTATGGCTAAACTAACCTATTTTGTTTTTTGTGGCTATTTTAGCCCCAAACCAAGTTCCCAAACAATGCCGAAGGATTCTGACTTGTTTGCAATATATGTTAAAAGAGTTTGAATCCAGTGAAATTTCAATTTTCTCTGGCCTATTTGGAATTTTCTCTGTGATGTATCCAGAGAAATTCTCTGGATCGAATTTTTTCTAGATCGATGTTGAGAGACCTTAAACATTATGAAAATATTGAGTGTCCTTTATACTATAAAATCTTAATACCATGGACCTTAAAAAAAATCCCCTAAAATAAACACTCTTAATTAAATTAAAATATCAACTATATAAAAGAAATTTAACAACAACTATCTAAAAAAAAATCACATAAAAACATCTAAATCCCAAAAAAATAAAATAATGAAAACATCCAAACGATAGATACATTTTAGTGTGTCAGATGATTAATCATCCGCAACATGATATCAAAACATAAGAGAATTTATTATTTAACAATTGAAAAAATAACTCTAGTAGTAAATCCAAACTTTTGAGATTTCTCAAGAGTATTATTGTTGTGCAGGTTTTTCTTCCTGTGAGTTGTGATTATATAAAAAAATGTAGAAAATGAAGTATAATTTCATATATATAATTATTATAAAATTTAAATGATAAACTCATAATATATAATTGATATTAGGTATAAAATAATGCACAGGAATATAAGAAGGGGAAAAAAAAAAGAAGGCAATTTAGCATTAAAAAAAATCCTTATACCCTAGAAAAAATTAAGAAGAAAAACGTGAAATGCAAAATTTGTATTGGATTTGTAGATTATCTCAATTTATCATAAAAAATATATAGAAAAGAAATATTTGTCAAATAGAGTCAATATAAAATAGATAAAATTAGTATAATTTAAATTAGGTTTGGGTTTGGGTGAAACTCTATATGTAATTAAGAAAATACATACTGACGTGTTTCTCTTAGGAAAAAAAAAAAACCCTTATAATGTGCCACTAAGCATAAAAAAATTTGCTCTTAATAATACATATATAAATATGATTACTCTATAATCTTTATATTTTGTTTCTTGTGCAATTTTGATTATTGTAATTTTAATTAATTTGATTTTGATTTTAAATTTTAAAAAAAATTACATGACATTATAAATGTTAATAATTATAATTATAATTTTTTCATAAATATGTAATAATTTTTAAAAGTTAGCCCTGATGAGTAATTTCCCTTAAATTTATGATTTTATCTAAATTTTTGGTCTAATTGATTATATCTAGTAGAATTTTGTAATGAAAAATACACACATAAGTGATTTGTATAATACTTTAAGAAGAAAAATTATAAATTTATTCATCTTAGCGAGTTAATTTCAACTAATTCACTAATCACTTTTTGTCAAAATCACTAACGATATTATCAATAAGACTAAATTGACATAAAATTTAAAATTAAGAGTCAAAATTTAACTAATTGAAAGTGTAGGGACTAAATTAAAATTTTCAAAATTTTTTTTTTTTGTTGCCATTGACCACTTCAAATAAGGACTAGATAGGCAGCTTTGCTAAACCAAGGGATGGAGGGATACATGGTTAAGCTAATAATCAGTAACAATGACGACGGGCAAGGCGAGGACAGGGAAAATGGGACAAGGGAAGTAAATAGAAACTAGAAGCATCTGTCACCCAATAATCAGTTTTTCAACTTATTTACTTTTTCTCATAAACAGTCTAATACAGATTCCCGAAATAACAAGAGATAGGCAGCATAACAAGCTACTCCAAACAGGTCCGTAGTCCTTCAATCTGCTTTAACTTCGCCATGGCAAACAGACTGCATCTGCTTAGCTTACTGTTAACATTTAAGTTGTGTTTGAATCTTGAATTTGAAGAGAAATTTGTGGAGGGAATGAAAAAAGTGAATGAAATAGAAATTAATTTTGTCATTTTTTCCTATATAGTTTTCCTGTTAATTTGATTCAAATTACATGCCATAGGTCACACTTCCAAAAAAAAAAAACATGTTCCGAGCACAAAAACATAAATTGTATTTATTGACTTCTCAGAAGAAAATTTCATGAAGCTGTGCATGTTTAAACACAACCAACCACATGGTGTATTAGTTTAACAGGTTCATCAGTCAAGGGTGGCTGCCATAGTTTGAAAGAAGACAAGATCAGTTTTAAGTGCTGAAGTGCATGTATGATGTCAAAATATTGTACTGATTTCAGTAAGTCAATTCCAGAATCAAGTGAAAGCTGATATGGAAAGCTGACCTTGATGACAAATGAAGTTTTGATGAAGCAAAATCAATGGTGGTGCTACTGTTTTCACCATGACCACCCCCAAATGGACTTTGAATCAACCAATCCTGAAGTAACACAATTCATTTTCTGATGCTGAAAATTGTTGAAGGTTTGACATTTAATTTTTCTAAACTCGATAGGCCAGTTTAATTCTCATTGCTGCTGGCAATGGCAACCCAGCTACTCCCTGCTTCCTTAGCAATCCCTCTATCTTTCATAATGCTTCTCAGCAAGTCAACCGAATCCCACCTTCCAATGGCCGCATAGAAATTCGACAACGCTATGTAATTCACAGGCTTAGTTGGTTCCCACTCAAAGAGCTGCTTAGCAGCAAATTCACCCCTAGTGACATCCTGGCTAAGTGTACAAGCATTCAATAGCGCTGCCCATACAGCAGCAGTAGGCTTAATACCGTTGTCAACCATATAATGAAAAAGTCGCCACGCTTCTTCAATCCGACCTGCCCTACCTAATATATCTATAAAACAGGCATCGTGCTCTGGACCTGGATCCACACCGTACTTTTCTTGAAACAAAGCAAAACATTCCTGGCCTTGTTCCACGAGACCTGAATGCCCACACGCAGATAAAACAGCAAGTAATGTCACAGAATTAGGCGCAACACGATTACCCTCTTCCCCCATTTTCTTGAACAGCTCAAGAGATTCACACCCATGTCCGTGACTGCCATATGCATCTATCATGCTTGTCCAAGAAACTACATCACTTTGAGGCATTTGATCGAATACCAAACGGGCATTCAAAATCTTCACATTTTGCATACATGTCCAGTAATATATTGCACAACTGGGTATTAGAGATGAAGCCCTGACGGATAGCCATGCCGTGTATCTGCTTCCCAATCCACAAATCTGAATTCTCAGAGCACGCAACGAGGGCACGGGTTACCGCGATTACGTTAGGTTTCATAGCACTCATAATTGACTTAGCGACATCATATTTTCGATTCTGCATGCACCCAGAAATCAATGAATTAAGCATTATATCATCCGCTTGGCGATTCAATTTACAATAAACTTTCATTGCTTCATCGATGTATCCCACACCCGAGTAAAAATCAATCAGAGCCGTACTCAGCACTACCAAATCACGGTCCATTACAATCACCAGTGCATGAACTTGCTTACCCTGTCGCTTTGCATTCAAAGAGGCATAAGCTTTAAGCACAGAACACAACGAGAACTCGCTAAATTCCACTCTTTCCTTCCTCATTGCCTCAAATACACGCAGCGCTTTCACAGGGAAACCATGGCGCAGAAAGCTCGATAGCATTGCGTTCCAAGCAACCACATCCTTGAAACCCATGTCATCAAAGACACGAACTGAGTCACCCAATTGGCCATACTTGGAGTACATGTCAATCAACGCAGTTTTCGTAACAATTCCCGAGTCAGAACCCAGTTTGATCATCAAACCATGGACTTGTTGGCCGCGATTGGAGTTCGACAAAGACGAACAGGCGCCCGAGACAGGCGTAAAAGTGTAGGCATTGAGGTCGGAACGAATGCGATGAATGTGAACGAATAGATTCCATGCCGTGAGAGGGTCATTGTTGCGAACATACGAGGCGATAAGAGAGTTGAGAGAATAGAGGTCTCCGTGGGGCGTTTTGTCGAACAGGTGGTGAGCGTGGACATTGCGGTATTGATGCTTCGTTGTTATTGCAGCGTCCTTTAAAAATCGGTTGTGAAGTTTTTTGGCGGGTAAAAAACAGATAAAACGACTAAACGTGGACATTAACTAAGATTTGGATGTCCTGGAATTGAAGGGATAGTACAAGTAATAGAAAGCATAGTTTTAATCGTATCATTACTTTATAAGAAATTAACTAACCATTTTAAAGAGGGGGTTTTTTTTTTGGTCCTTTTTATAGGACATTCTATTTAATAAAGAAACGAAGAGAAAATTACACTGCCCTCATGTAAAGTTCAACAAAAATATGATAAGTCTCACTACTTTAATATAATTATATTGTACCTTTTTACTTTTAGGGTGTGTTCGATTGAAGGGATAAGGGGAGACTATTTACTGTGCGGATTATAATTCGGGGGAACCATCCAATCCGTCATTTGTTTTTTTTTAGTCCGCCGGACATGGAGTTCGGCCGGACTCCTTATCCCCTATATAGGGGACTATTGTATCCTAGGGGGGTAGGGACTATCCACTGTTGAGATTAGGTGCTAAAATGACCATTTTAACCTTCTACTATTTAATTATGTATTATATTTAATAAAATTCAATAAAATTTAAATGTCTCAATTTAAAAATAAAATAATTTTATTTAACTTTTTATTGATTTTTTTTATTTAATTTTTTTAAAATAATTTTTATAGATATTTTATTAATGTTTTATTTTAAAATTTTGTTTATATTTTATTTAATTTCATTATTTAAATTTAATAGATGTTTTATTTAATTTCATTGTTTAATTATTATTATTTTTAAAAACAAATTTATTTAAAATTTTAATTAAAAAAATAACATATATTTTTATTGATATTTTATTTTTAAAAAATAAATTTATTTAATTGTGTAAAAAATAAAATAAAACAAATTTTTATTTAATCTAGCTAAAAATAATTAAAATATTAAAGATATGTTTAATATTGCTATTACTTAGTAAACAATTGAAAAAGGATAAAATAATCTTTTGTTCATTTATTCTATCCAGTTCGTCCAACCAAACGTTGAATTCACTAAAAAATAAACACAGGATACATATCCAATTTAACTAAATAGTCCGGGGGATTAACAGTCCTAGAACTCAAGTCCGATGGATTCTAATCCCCCTTATCCAGTCTGTCCAATCAAACACACCTAGCCATATTATATAACTAGGGATAACCCGTGCCTAAAGGCACGATCAATAATGTTTTTAGTACCACACGTGCTACGGAATTCAATTGTAATAAATCAATTTAAAATGATATATCACTCCAGTTTAATACTTCACAAATAAGAAGTTGAAATTGTTTCTACACAATAAATTGGCAAAAACATTCATAAAGTTCAAATAACAAACTTTAAAATTAAAGTCCAAATAATGAATTTTATATTACTGTGTAGCATAAGCAAAGAATAGAATCTAAAAATATTTGCTAAAATTTAAGTCCAAACAACAAATTTTAGAATTCAATCCACGTCAAAATGACACATGTATAGCAAGCCTTCAATAAAAGAATGTTACTGAATTAGTATCATAACTGGTAACCTTTTTACTTTAACAAATTTCAATACCTTCAAGAAAAGGTGAATGAATATTTTGGTACAAAAGAATAATCATCCTATCTAACTAAAAATAATAATAATTAATCGTCCAGTTTAGAATGAAAGCCAACCAACTACATACATAAAGAGAAGCAACATAACCTAACATTTCTAATACAGATCAGCCACTTGCAACAAAATCACTCGCTTAAATTCGCTTTAAAAAACCAATAGCTATGAGAAATTGCATCAAAATACATATGAGAAATCAACAAAATGATTCTTTAAAAGCAACTCTAATTTGACAACAAAATGAACTCATTGCAGTAATAAAAATAATTTGAAGAACAATAACAAATGCATGAATAGCTTAATATAATATTATTGAATCAGATAATTTTATGATTTCAATTTGAACAATACCAAAAAAACTCAACAAACTCATGTTTAAGAGTGATAATTGCATGTTTCACAATTTTTTGCAATGGCATTGTCATAGCAATGGGACTTAAGACTTGGTTTAATTTGGTTTGGTTTGGTTTGGACTGGACATTGTCATAGCAACAAATAATCTTCTTTCAATTTGTTTTGTAATTAATCCCCTTCTTTCAGCACAAAATTCATTTACTTCTTTGATAGCTCTAAATATACCAGTAGTAAGCATAATTCTGATCCCATCATTGGCTAAAACACACATGAAAAATAGTATTGAGCAAAGATTCTAAACATGAATGTAAGAGAGAAGTTTACACAGGTTTTACATAGTGAAACTTAACAATAAAATGATAACTCTTGTATAGAAGTCTTCCTAGTTGAACCGGGGAGCAAATTTCAACAACAGCAAAAATATGAATTAGGCAAACCTCTCCAAACACTTTGATCTAGATAATGAATTACTACAATGAAGCAAACATAGAACACGCATTGATGAACTCACCATTTTTCCAATTATCTAAGCTCTGTAAATAGATCAAATAATAAAAAATAAAATTAAGAAGCCCTAAAAAAACACAAACTATTCATCGCAAAATTCACAAAAAAAATCAAAATTTTGTGTCATCACTACTATATAAGTCCAAAACACAATATTTTTAATCTTTGACAGACATGATGAGGCCACAATTTTATATTCCCAACAATGCATGAAGCAACACATGACAAATTAATTGAGAAAAAAAAAAAGAAAAAACAAAGATGATATGAAATGCATAGCTTGTATTGGCCACAACAAACACTAAAACTAATTTGGAAGGAAAAAATGAATCTGAACAATAATCCTGCAAGCAAAAATGAATATGTACAAAATATTGGGATTAAAATATAATTATAATTTATACATATCATGTTAAAATTTATGGAGTCCATAGCATTTTTTGATTCTTCTTAAAGAATTTTTAACAATTTTACTTGTACGACACACTCTACAGAACTCAATTAAAAATAACAACTCCCCCTAACCTTAATGCAAATTAAGGAATAAACATATAAAATTTATAATGTTCAATAATATTGCAAATTATTGACTACATCATGCATGATTTCATTAGACAGTGATGAGACTGCTTGAATCTTTAAAATCTAAGATCCTACACAATCATTAATAGTACATTATCTCCTGTTTCTCACTTAATCCCATTAAAAGAAATAAGCTTAGAAATTACCAACGTATTTAAATTAATAAAAAAAAATCCATAACATCCATGGCCATCAAATCCACCATCTTGTTGTGCCCTCGGGACAATATTCACTTATCCAGCTGTTCATTGGAAGAAAAATCCCGAATATGCAAACCAAAAAAAAAATACTGCATGTAGGAACAAATTTGACATCTCACTAAATTTAAATTCTTTGTTTTTCATGAACATAACAAATCTGGTAGTCCATGGCAAAACTGATATTACACCTATTACTAAATATGAAAAGTAGATGTCAATGAATACCTTCAATTATTTGGATGATCTCGTAAAAGCATAATCAGAATTACTTCAATTATTTCTTGCAAACAAAGGCAAAAGATCATCTAGAGGCGATTCCATTCTAGAAAACCATGTACAACAAATTTTGAATGTGAAAATGCAAAGCAATAAAATGTATTGCTAATTACCAAGAAGTTGTCATTTAAATGTGCAGGAAATATTGTGAAGTAGGCTTGGGAAATAACAAAATAACAAAAAGTGTAGTTATAATGCTTTTAAAATGACTTGAACCTCAAATGTACAAACAAATTTCATGACTATTCAAATGATAAAAAAAAAAAATACACAGGAAAAAAAATAATGAATCACATAAAAAATATTCTTACAAATAGTGATTATATTAGAAACCTCGAAAATTGTTGACCTTTAGCAAGAAAAAATCCAAAAAAAATCATAAATCACATAAAAATATTCTTACATATAGTGATTATATTAGAAACACCAAAAATTGTTAATCTTTAAGCAAGAAGAAATCAAATTTCAGAAATGGATTTAGAAAAAATCCATACCTAATTTTCATACCTTTGACATAGCTTCACCATTCTACGGCCGAAGAACCAAGGGACATTACAAATTCTCCTTTAATACAATTAAATAAGAAAATAGATAAAAAAAAATTATATAAGTAATAGATAGGAATGGTTACAAAAAAAATACAAACAAATTTCATAAACCACATAAAAATATTCAAAATTATACAAACAATGATACTAAAAAGAACACAAATTGTACCTAAGAGAGAAGGGCGAGTCAGGGACTGGGAAGAGGGAGTTGGAGCTTTAGGGGGGAGATCGAGCAAGGCTAGAGTAGATCGACAAAGTTGGGAAGAGGGTGGTTAGCACTTCATTTTAAAGCCAACTCACCATAGGAGGTGATTATTGGATTGTTCATGAATCAAGAGGATTGGACTGCATGATATGCTTCAACAATAGGATTTCAGTTTGAGGTGATTGCAGATTTTGCATATGAGACCGCCGGGGGAGGGGGGGGAGGGGAGTGGAGAAAGTAGAAGAATTATCCCTGTACTAAAAAATATGCAAAATATAGACCTAAATTGTACATATTCTTTTGAATTTGGATGATAATATTGGACCCAAAAAATCAATCTACCTTTCTTTGACCCATTTACAAATGGATATGATCATGGCTATACGAATTCTCTCTCAAATAACATTTACGTCAACCAAAAAAAAAAAAGCACACTGAGATAGTCAGCTCTATTCAAAATCAAAGAATAGTGGGATTGTTGATAAAATGTTACTAGTTGTCAATAAAAAAAACAAAGTGTTAAACAAATCAATGTAGAATTAAAAAATAAAATAAAATAAATGTGAGCCTAACAAATTTTTAGGCAATGAGAACACATAAATGTAATCAAATATCACATTAACTCATTTAATTGAAAAAATAAAACCAAAAAAAGAACTAAGAACAAAACACAACACAACACAACACATAAATTTATTTATTTATTTTTGCTTCAGATTATTAACAAAGAACTAAGAACTAAGAACCAAACAATGGGTGTTAATAAAGAGTTATGAGACCCATTTTCTCTTAACCCGTTGCTAACATGAAACCCATTTTTCCTTAACCCCCATTTGATAGAGAGGGAAGTGGGTGTTGAAACCCCATTGATTATTAAAGAAAATCTCAATCCATTTAATATTAACATTAACTCATTTAATTGAAAAAAGAAAATCAAAAAAAGAACTAAGAACAAAACACAACACAACACATAATTTTTAATTTTTTTTTGCTTTAGATTTTTAATGTTAACATTAGCTCTATATGGATTTGTTTACTGATGTTTTTGAGGAAAATCGTACATGGGAAATTCATCATTTCACTTCTTTATAGTCCACTTCGTCCCAAAATCACTTCTTTAGCATTAGCTTTCAATAGTCCACTTCTTTATTGTTTGGCATATTATATGATGCATGAGCTAGAAAAAAAAATGATGCATGTCTGGGATATGTCATTTTAATGCATGACGGGATGAAACCCATGTCCAGAAACATAGGGAAAAAAAACAGAGCTATGAACTGAAGAAAAAAAAAGGAGGGGGGGGTAAAAAAAATGAATGAAAAAACAAAAAGAAAGTGAGGAGATAAGAGTGCCTTACTTGGTGATGGTGGAGAAAAAATGAAAAGGAATGCAGAGAGCTTTGTTCTTCCTTCAAAGCTTTGATCTTCCTTTAGAACTTTGTTCTTCCTTCGTTCTTCCTTCTTTCACAGTGATTGGTAAAGTGCAATAGGTGGGTTGATAAGAGTTGATAGGTAAAGATATTTGGACCATTGAAGATAGTTTGTGAGAAAGATATTTGTAAAAGTAAATCTGAGCCATTGTTTTTAAATCTAGATAGATCTGGACCATTAATTTGAAAGATATTTTCAAACTAACCCTTCCATTGATATATAGATTACTTGAAGAAAGAACAACTATTGTCACTGCATTGAATCAAAGAAAAAGAAAACAATAATTAAACAACATATAAAATTGTCCAATAACACTAACAATTTGTGTAAAATTCCAAGTTGACTCTTTGAAAAAAAAAAAAAGATTTGTAGATATTAGATCCAAACCAATGAGATAAAGATACGTCTAAGAAACTTTCACAAACTGAAACATGGATTTAACAGATTATCACAAATTAAAGCCAACTGCAACAAACAAAATTTACCAACTGGTTGTGTCTCTTTATTTACAAACAAAATTTACCTATTGGTTCATAAGATAATTACCTATTGCAACAAACAAAGTTTAAAAAAGTGTGCAATAACAGAAAACAAAAGCATTCTCATCAAACCAAAATTAGAACATGGGTTTGCACCAAAAAATAAAATAGGACATGGGTTTAACAAATTCAGAAGAAACTTTACCAAAATTAATACAAACACAACTTAGTGTTAACAGATCTGTACAATTTTTTAGATCAAGAAGATGAATAATGGGTGTTTCAATAAAGAGTCACAAGGGACCAAATTAACACAAAAAGCAACAAAACTTTCTCCAAAGGAAATCTGTGCCAAGATATGTGTGTGCATGTGAAGAAGAGAGAGAGAGAGAGAGAGAGAGAGAGAGAGAGAGAGAGAGATTACGGATAAGAGGAGAGGATTCAGCCAAAGGGTATGAAGAGCTGTGAGGAAAAAGTTTGAATCCTGAAATTTTGAAAGCAACAAACGCAAAGAAAATTGTTGATTTGCCAAACACAGCATAGTGTCTTCCCAAAGAAAATTTGAAGTCAGAAAGAGATGAGAGAGAGAGAGAGAGAGAGAGAGGGTGTATGTTCAAAAATAGAGCCATTAGATTACATTTTGGACCATTAGATCTTCTGATTGAATAGGACAAATGAGAGACATTTTCAACCCTTGGATTGAATCAATCTAATGGTCTATATTTTGACAAAGGGACAAAAGTCCCATCAGGATTCAAAAACAGAGCCTCCTTGTTATATAGATTTGACACATGTAATTTTTTTTACTGTGCAATTTGTTTTTGCTATAGCTTGTGAGGTAAGAGGTTTCATCATAGGTCCAACCATTGATTTTCATTTCAATGACACATTAAGATAGTCAAAACAATTTAAGGATATTTTAAAACAATTGTCCCATGTCTCAACGGCACAGCCACATGTTATTGCATGGCTTAGTAGAGAAGGTAGAACCCATGATTTTTTTGTTAGGTGATAAGGATCAACAAAAGGCATAATGATTTGTGATTGGTTTATGATAGGTGTCATACGGTGTCCCAAATAGAAAGAACCATTTTTTGATATTTTATGGACCTCCGCTTATAATTTAAAAAAAAAAAAAGAAAAAAAGAGACGATTGATATAAATCATTATAACAAATTTTGCTAAAAGCTTAATTATAGTACACTTACAATCTTATGTTAATCAATATTAGACAAATGTAAAAAAAAAAATTAATAATGTCATCAAAGTTTAAATAAAAATAAAAATTTTATCCTTCAAAGTTTATTTTAGTACTTTTAAACAATAAATAAAAAAATAATTGACCAAATTGTACCTTTCAGAACCAGTTAAAACCCATCACCCCAATAGCCACCATTACCAATTTCTATCTCTCACATGCATTTTTTCAAACACTTTATATGCATTGCTAATCACCCAAACAAAAACTGATCTTTCCTGAAAATAAAATTAAAAAAAAATAAAAAATAATAACTTATCAAAAGAACATATTACATAGTGTAACTCTCAACAGCCACGAAGTTTAAATAATGTTACTAAAGTCCCAAAAAAGAAAGATGAGGATCATGCATCAGTAATGCATGTCACCATGAACCATTCAAATGGGTGTTCAATGGTCATTACGCTTGTACACAAATATAATCACAAACTTCAAATATACCTTCAATTATTTGGGTAGTGTTTTTAATCAAGGGGTCAATAAATTTCCGTGTAATCTGTACATATTCATGTCAATGTATTAATTTGTTAATGGAAAACTTTCTTCTTCTCGATGAAAAAAGATTTGCATCATTGTTGTTTAAAAACGATTCAGATTCTCCTACTGATCTAACAGCAACACTCTAGCTTCAAAGCCTTTATTTGATTAGTGCTCCCAGCTCAATCAATCACCCATGAAAATTTCACATAAAAGCTAATCAAATTAAGTGCACCACCACAAGTCCATGACCCTATTTCCTCATTTTACCTAGAATATTCTCAAACATACCATATTGCCATTGCCACCAATCCCACTTCAAAAGTTCCAAACTTGAACTCTAAATAATCAAACTGTTGAATATTCATTATTACATTACTGTTGAATCTCCAGAAATTTCTTTAAGACAAAAATCAACAAAAATAAATTCAAGATTGTGCCTTCATCAATAAAATTGATTATTTAATTAATCAAACACAATGCCTAATGGAAACAAACCTGCTGGAAAAAGAATTAGAGTAACAAACCTGCTGGAAATATACTTGCTTCACCCAAAAAAATTAATACTCAAGAAAGAGAATTAGACACCTCAAAAAAATACTACCAAATTCAGAAGAAACTCAGAAAAATATACTTGTTTTAAAGATAGAAATAGCAACAAAAAAAAAATATACTTGCTGGAAATATAAAAGAAGATTCTTCACCTGAACAGTATACCAGATTCTTTTGGTTTACTCTCTTGCTGGAAATATACCAGATTCTTCTTTTAGATTCATCATTTGCAGTGGCTCCATTCAGTCGTCGTTGCCACTGTTGATGAAGATTGGGATGACAGAGAGAGAGAGGGAGGAAGAGAGAAGACGAAGAGAGTAATAGGGGATTTGGGGTTGGGTCTCCAGCAAGAGTTGGGCTCCGATAGGAATTGAAGAAGAGCATAGAATGGGCTCCAATGGAGAGAGAGACAGAGAGACAGAGAGAGAAAGAGAGAGGGCCTGTGCTGAAATTTGGAAGAGAGACAAATTTTGAGATGAGAGGAGTAGGTGTGAGAGAGATTTTGGAACTTACATTTTGAACCATCAGATCTTGATGTTAATTGATCTCAACCATTGAAATGTTCAAATAGGACAAATGAGAGTAAGATATTTTCAGCCATTGGATTTAATCCATCTAACAGTCCATATGTTGACACATACATTTTGAACCCTCGAATTCAAACCAAGCCTTCCATTGTTATATAGATTGTTCAAATAATTTTTAATATGACTATTTTATAACTTCAAAAATAATAATAATAATGTTTGGATAAAAATGATGTTAAAGAACAGAGGTTATTTTTTAGTTTACGTAATTGCCTGTACTTTTCTTTTTGAGAGAGAGAGATTGGGTTGGTAATACAAAATCTAATTAGAATGCCGAATGGATGATGAATTTCACTTACTCGTTCATTTGAGATATGTACAGAGATCGCATGAATTATAATTTTATTTGCATTTGCAATACATTTCATTTGAATTTGGAATAATTTAAGCTTAATTTCAAATTTAACTTTCCAATTTCTCTTCTCTTTCAACCCTCCAATGGGTTAATCAATAGAGCAGTTGTCAACACATTAGTAACGGAGCACATGCACTGTAATGAACATTTCAAACTAAAGTGAACATTAACGTTTAGGTCATAGGCAACATGTCTTCAACTAAAATAAATCAATAGCTCTATCTATTTTAATTCTATCCATTAATCACCAAACCAGATGTGTTATATTGTACATGTACTTGAATTCAAGGACACTGGAAACAGGAATGCAATAACAATGATAAACAGAAATGGGATTTCAATTCCAACCCTTCATTACTGCCAACCGCACTGTCTTCCCGGCAATATATATATATATATATGAATTATCCAAATCTCAAATCCTCTGGTAAATCATCATAGCATGAAAGAGAACAGACCTCTATTTTAATCTATTAAAGGGTCTGCAGCGATGAAGCGAAAGAGATAAACCTTCTTCTTTCACCAACATTTCTTCCCTAGCAATCTCGAAGCTTGAGCTTACCTTTGGAACCTAACGAAAGAACTAAAAATATTTGACAGACGTAGAGATATTTACTAGCTACAAGTATAAATTACATGATGTGCTGCAATGGCCATCTACTGCTCCTCTGAGTTGAATCTGTTCCAAGCTTCCTGAACACACATAAAACAAAAACAATAAATAGAAAAGTACTGCAACGATTATCAAGAACTGTTAGTTACTTCAGACCAAACTTGAGTAATTTTTTTGGATGTAATTTGAGTTAAATGACACTCATGGCAAAGATCAATCCATTACATTGGGGGTTAAAGAGGGACAAAGTTACTGTAACATTAAAGGTCCATCTCATACTGTCATAACTGAAGCTTGAACTTGGCTAGTACTCTTTTTGTTCCATTTTATTTATTTATTTATTTTTGGGGGGTAATCAGATGTTAATAAGTGAATAATGATTAATTAACCAAAGAATCATTTTTACTATTCAAATTTTGATGCCAAAACTGGGCTTCATGTGCATAAGACATTTCATCAGGTAAATTATCGTATCAACGCATTCCTTGGATACGACCTCCATTTTTACAAAACTAGCATGTATAGAGAAGTAGTAAGTACAATTATAGTATAATCTCAATTACCAAGGTATTCATGTAGTTAAATAAACTATAATTTTAATCATAGATGTATAGTACAAACTTTAAGACATACTATTGAGGTGTACCAAAATGCCAATACAAGAAAACTATATCAAGCTCAACAGTAACATTTTTGTAGTAGAAACTTAGGAACAAGCATCCATTTATCAAGCTTTGGAGAGAGAGAGAGAGAGAGAGAGAGAGATTATTATATGCTCACTTTCACCTATATGTAGCATGAAGAAAGGCTTTTTTTCATAGTTTTTTAGAACATAGTCATTGATCAAATTGGTAAAAGAAAGCGAAGCCAGTAAAATACCTTCAGAAGATCAAAAACCTTTTCGCATATATACTTTTGCTGAACACTTGCACCACGTTGTTGCAATTTGTCAGGGTGAACACATAGAGTGGCTTTCCTGTAAGCTTTCTTAACAGCCGCAGAAGTTATAACTTCAGTCAAGGGAATTGGCTGCCAACCACTATCAGGCCCAAGGATCTGTGGATGATGAAAATGTAATTTAGAGCACAAGTAAATGGAAAATTACAGAAAGAGGAATCAGTCAGTGTAACCAAGCAAGGATAAGGATCAATATTGTAATACTGAACTATGTCGATCTCGATCATCTATTGAACTACACATATGAACGAGGAACAGAAATGAAAGACTCTGACTGCATCTATTAGCAGATAATAATTGATATATTGATGCAGAATATGGACCTTGGTCAGGCCACATCTCCATGTATTAGTTTTCAGGGGCAGGATATTCAAAAAATATTCTGTGCCAGCAGCAAAATCCTCACTCTGGCCAATAGTTCAATGCAGATGAAGTAGCATGAGAAAGAGTAATTTCATTTCGTTCTATGCCTTCTTCATATTAACATACTGTGTCGATTTCCTTGATGTCTGATCTAAACATATTCAAGAACGTGATCGATTTTTGCTGGGCAACCAAAAGAATTAAGCACTTGGGAATATATAGCAACTAAATTGATAGGATTCCCACTGGCATGGCTTGTAGCTAAAAAAATTGACACTGACTTTACAAAGACTTCTACCCAAAATTATATTTTCATTTTTTATTTAAGTACATGTCATAGCTAAATAAAACACTTTAATAGCTCCTAATGAACTGAATGCTGTATAAATGCAAATGAAACACACAATGCATGTTTATGTGAAAAAAGGATTAAGGTTAATACATATTGCAGTGTCGAAAGTAATGCACGCAGGTTCGCTTCTTTCCCACTCGACCATCTCTTCACTTCAGCATCAAGAGCTTCGGCCAATCTCTGCAAGCATATATTGATATGAGCCATGGAAATGCAAAGGTAATTCATGATTCTGAAAATTACACTTATGAAAAGATGTTTACATTTCTCTCTGCTTGCTCTCTTTGAGCAAGAAGATCACGCATGTTCTTCTCTGCTAGAGCTTTTGCCTGAAAAGGTGACAGGTATAGTTTTAGTTCATAATGTTAGATGCAGATATAACTTTACCAATTCTATGAAAGGATGAAAAACAAAATAGAAAAATTACAAAATGTGAATTTCACTTGACAACAAGGTGTCATCAACTTTCATACATAATAGTTTCATTTGAATATCCCTCATAATTGACAGGCAACATTAACAAGAAATGACCAAAAATAGGAGCTATTTGCTGAAAACAACTTTGATGGGCACAATCATAAAACTTAGAAAAACAGTCAGTTCCCCCAATAATACACAGACAAAAGGGAAAATTATATCGGTAGTCCCTAATATTTTAGCCATAAAACTTAGAAAAACAGTTAGTTCTCCCAATAATACATAGACAAAAGGGAAAATTATATCGGTAGTCCCTATATTTTAACCATTGTGTCATTTTGATCCTTGCAATTTCAATTGACTCGATTTTGACCCTCAATTTATCATTTTGTCTCAATTTAGCCCAATTAATTACAATTGTTAGCTTCTTTTTTTTTTTCCTTTTATATAATATGAAAACGGAGCACATAAGTAGCATGTGTTATGCTTTTATACACAAAATTGTAAACTTATTCAACTCAATGAATTAATCTCAACCAACCTAGCTATCATTTTCCTACCAATTTGACACAAAATCTAAAATTCAAAATCGAGCTAACTGATATTATAGGAACCAAAATGACACAAATAGCAAAATGCAGAGACTACCGATGTAATTTACCCTAGACAAAAACAAATATGGAGTTGATCAATTCACATCCACACCCGATTAGTATCAAATGCATATACTTCATGTGTGTGTGTGTGTGTGTATTTAAGTATATATGTAACGGAAATCCAACCTTTGGAAGAACATGATTCTCATTTTCCGGGGGAATTCTTGCTAGTTCGCCTCTTCTTCAAGCAAACAGCGAATTTCTTTCCACTCTTACTCTAATCAAAACTCCCACATTTTCTCTCTACTTTTTCAAACCCAGAAGTCTTAAACCCCTCTCTATTTCCCCCCGATTTCTTCGACCCAAATCGAGACCCAGTTCCTCCCTTCGACACAGGACTCGAAAACATAAATATCGATCCATCACCAACTGCTGTTGAGCTCTGCGTCTCGGACTCGGATTTGCAGTCATTGCATGATTGAAATGCGAGAGGGATTGCAAGTTGGGGTTTGGAAAGAGGAGTAGTCAAGTGTTGTTGTTGTTGTTGTTGTTGTTGTTGTTGTTGAAGCTCTTTGGATTGATCACATTTTGTGTCAGCTTCAATGTTGGGATCATCGGAATTGGTGGTCGTGGCGTTGAGGAAGCGTTTTGCGAAGAACCCAAATCCAGCTATTGCTTCAGCTAACATTACTTGCCACATTGTGGTTTATTTGAAAACAACAATTGCTGGAGCATTTGGTTTTTAGAGAGAGAGTTTGAAAAAGTGACACTGGGATGGGAGGTAGGTAGGTAGGTGTGAGAGTTGGGAGGGACTATATGAGGATACACGTGTTGCGAAGGCGAGTGAGTGAGATTAACATCTCTCTATAATGTGGAGTCTGTTTGTGTTTTGCTTCCTTCACGTGCTTCCCGCTTTCAGCAATTTTTCAATCCTCTTCTACTTGGCGCTTTATTTAAGTCTTGTTTTTATGATTCAAATAATTTATTTTGTTAAAAAAAAAATTAAATAAATTATAATTACTAAATTATCTAATAAATGATATTTCTAAAGTGTCTAATAAAATAAATAATTTAACTGAATTATCTAATAAATGATATTTACAGAATGTCTAATAAAATAAATAATTTAAATTATTAAAATGAGATTCATGATAAATTTTAAGTGTCCCAAACAACACACTGTCCACATTTTTTCCTATTTTTGGGGTTGTTTGGGGTGTCCTAAATAAGTGTACTTTTTGTCTTTTTGGACTAAAAAATTGAGGTTGAAAATATGGATGTTTGGGTTAACTTTTTTACTTTTTATAGAAAAATGTGTAATAAAAAATTGTAAAAATTGATTTGTAGGGAAAAATTCGAATTGGGAGTTATGTAGCCGTAATTATTGACTTTTGGTGAATAGTATTAACTTTTTAAATAACTTTTTGACTTTTTTACAAGTTCCCAAACTTAACTTTTAAGTCGATGGTATTATCCTACGTAAAACATTAGAAAAATAATAATAATTATTATATATTACACATGATCATAATTGGGCTTAAAAGCCTATAACTTGCCCATCAAATTTTACACTAAAGTAGCACAGATTATAATTATAAACATGATAGCATATTATATAAATTATAAATTACATTAATTTATATACTCGACCCAGTTCCTGTTATGTCCCACAGGTAGAGAGATTATAAATTATAAGATAACAGATTATATATTATATAACAATTTAAAAACAGATATAAATTATACTATATTGGATTATAGATTTAAGTTGCTGAGTAGTGTTTGTTAAATAAGCTGTGAAGTAACTTTTTCGATTAACTTTTATTTTTATTATTCACTATTTGTCTACATTTCTCATAAAAAATAATAATAATATTCTATAATCTATTTGGGTCTTTTTTATTTTTAAAAAAATAAAAAATAAAAAAATCTAAGAGTATAACCGTGAATTAACATGTCTACAACAGAAACTGATAATCAGAAGTAAGGGTTGAGCAGTTTCTCAGAATCAATTTTTTTGACTTAAAATAAGTTGTTAGAATAATTTGAAATAAGTTTAACCAAACAGTCCAAAATAACTTTTTAAAAGGTGGAAGCTATAAGTTAGCTCAAAAAAGTTCCACCAAACACCGCCAATGTAAAACTCAACTCGTTGGTTAATGAGAGCGTGGTAGAAAATGTTTTATTTGACATTAGATTGATATAGTTATAAAGTCAAAAAATTATTATAAATTTCACATCATTTTTTTTTTATTTTTTTACATATCTTTTCATAAAAAATCAATTAAAATAATCACCATGAAAAATTTGGAAAAAAAACCCCAAAAGTAAGCCCATAGTAATGCATTATATTTTTACAATAAAAATATGTTTACTTTAATAGTAATGGCAAAATGAAAATAATGTACCCGTATACTTTTAGTCCAGCTCACTGTTGGAACAATTTTGTGTAAATAAAATAAATGAAACAATTCAAACAAAATAAAATAAAACTTACAGTATTTATCTTGTAGAACCGAATAAATAATTCAAAGACCAAGTCGAGTGTGTGACACTTTATCCTTAAGACAGATTCGCCCCGCTACGGTGCTTACGATTGAGTGGCGTCTATCTCTCAGGATACAATGATCTTAACCAATTTGTAGTAGCACTCCAAAACAAATTGTTCGGCGAACCAAACCTGTGTTCTAACTTTCTTAATATTTATTCTAAAGCTAAAATGAAAAATAATGCACAAAATAAAAACTGGACAGCAAAGATGGGATTTTGCAGACTGATTTTTCAATCTTTAGACTGTTGGAATCATGGCTGTATTTATAGGCAAAATTACACAGCCCTGAACAGGTGCTGTTAGACTGAACAGGTGCAACAAGTGTCAATAGATACTTTCTGAAATTTCAAACAGATTCATTGTAGTTATAAAACCGAATCTGTCTGTTGCATCTTGGAACATTTTTTCAAATTGTTTGAAAATTGTACCGTTGGTGGAACAATCATAAGTTATTATTAAACTATTTGAATTGTTTGAAAATTGTACCGTTGGTACAAATTATTATTAAACTATTTGAATAGTTTAATCAAAAATGCTAAAGGTGGAAAAGTATCAAAAAACTGTTTGGAAATTATATATTAAACTATTTGAATAGTTTAATTAATAAATGAAGAAGTACAAATTTTAAGAAACCACTTAGGAACTCAAAAATTGAATTTAGATATAAATTAAAATCCCATAATAATTTTTATTGAAAAAATTCAAATGAATTTTATCTAAAAAATAATGTTAGACCCGAAAACGACGTCAACTTCATATTCACTCAAAAATGGTTTTGACGTTCCGTTTTCACCGTGTGACTTACCACGCGGCAAGGAACACTTCACTTCTTCGGACCCACCCCCAAATACTTCACTTCTTTGGACCCACCCCAAAAGATGTTTGGAGCCCACTCAAAATTGGACAAAAAAATATGCCTATATTAAACCATTTTTCCAACAATCCCCCACATGAATGGAATTTGACGAAGAGAAAATGCAACAATATGATCTAATTACAGAGAGTACAAAAATTGAAAATATTCTGCAAAGGATAGGTAGCTTTTGGCTTTGAACCTTCCCTTGTGAGACACTATCGGATCTACTAGCTAACCAGTGTACATGATGTCTTGAACTGTTCAGGCGTTTGTGTAAACCAAGACAATAGAACTCACATAGTATATCTCCAGACACAATTTAGTTCTCACTATTGTGTTCATTTTGGCTCTGAACAACCTGGTCTTTCATGAGTGCTCTAGAGAATTATAGCCCTTCACAAATCTCACAGAACCGGCCCAGTTTACACTCACATAGGTGATGCTTATGAAGAGTATCCTGCCATACTCCACTAGGTTTACCTAGATATAAGAATCATTAAAATTTTACTTAACCTCAAACGCTGCAATTATCACTATTTTATCAAAGAAATGGGTAGGAGTTAGACTCCCCAGTGATCCTTCTAAGTCATTCACAACTCGGTTGTCTCTTTGAACCTAGATCTTGGGATCTCCAGTCAACTAGGTTGGGTTGCCGTTGTGGTAACTCTTATTTAATAGGCTTAAGTCTCATTCCCCTCGATGAATTCTCAATTAACTCTCTTACTAACCCTTTGGTTAGTGGATCCGCTATATTATCTTTAGACTTAACATATTCTATGAAAATAATTCCATTAGAGAGTAGTTGTCTTACGGTGTTATGTCGACGACCAATGTGTCGTGACTTACCGTTATACATATGACTCTGTGCTCTACCTATAGCTGATTGACTATCGCAATGTATGCATATAGCAGACACCGGTTTTGGCCACATTGGAATATCTTCAAGGAAGTGGCGAAGCCATTCTGCCTCTTCCCCAGCTTTGTCTAAAACTATGAATTCTGATTCCATAGTAGACCTAGCAATACAAGTCTGTTTTGAAGATTTCCAAGATACAGCCGCCCCACCAAGAGTAAAGACATACCCACTGGTGGACTTCGAGTCTCTAGTATCCGATATCCAGTTTGCATCACAGTAACCTTCAAGTACCGCTGGATATCTAGTATAATTCAGCCCAATATTACGAGTAAATCGGAGATACCTTAAAACCCTTATAATTGCTTTCCAGTGTTCTACTCCCAGATTACTCGTATATCTACTTAATTTACTTACTGCATAAGCTATATTTGGGCGAGTGCAGTTCATCAAGTACATTAAGCTTCCAATAATTTGGGCATATTTTAATTGAGAAATATTATCCTATACATTATTAGAAATATACAAATTAACATCTACAGGTGTTCTAGCAAGATGATCATCATCTTTGCTGAATTTGTCAAGTATTTTCTCAATGTAATGAGATTATGACAAAGCATAACCTTCTGATGTTTTGGTAATTTTCATACTAAGAATTACATCAGCAATGCCCATGTTCTTCATGTCAAAATGTTTATTCAACATTTTCTTGGTAGTTTTAATCATGTCATTATTACTACTTATGATGAGCATATCATCTACATAAAGACATACAATGACATAACTTTTGTCTGTGTTTTTAATATAAACACATTTGTCACACTCATTAATTTTAAATTCATTTGACATCATTGCCTTGTCAAATTTCTCATGCCACTGCTTTGGCGCTTGTTTTAAACCATATAATGATTTAACCAATTTACACATTTTCTTTTCTTTTCCGGGAATAGAAAAACCTTATGGTTGTTCCATGTAAATTTCTTCATTTAACTTACCATTTTAAAAAGCGGTTTTCACATCCATTTAATGAATTTCTAGATTGTATAAAGATGCAATGGCAATTAGCATTCTAATGGATGTTATTCTAGTAACCGGTGAATATGTGTCAAAGTAATCAAGACCTTCTTTTTGTCTAAATCCTTTGACCACAAGTCTTGCCTTGTACTTGTCAATTGATTCATCCGCTTTCATTTTCCTTTTGAAAATCCACTTGTACCCAAGAGGTTTACAACCTGGTGGCAAGTCCACTAATTCCCAAGTGTGATTTTGCAATATGGATTCAAGTTCACTGTTGACAACTTTTTTCCATAAAGGAGCCTCTAGACTGGACATATCCTCTTTATAAGTTAAAGGCTCATTTTCTAATAAATATGTTACAAAATCTAGACCAAAAGATTTTGAGGCTCTAGCACGTTTACTACGCCTAGGTTCCTCTTCCTCATTTTGATCTAACTCTTGTTCTTGATCACGTTCTTGATCATGAGATCTTTTATTGTTACTAATCTCTTGTCCAGTCTTATTTGGAAATACATGTTCAAAGAAAAATGCATTTCGAGATTCAATAATAGTATTTACATGCATTTTGGAATGTTCTGATTTATGAATCAAAAACCGATATGCATTACTATTCTTGGTATAACCAATGAAAATGCAATCAATGATCTTAGGACCTATCTTAGTCTTTTTAGGACTAGGAATAGTCACTTTAGCCAAACACTCCCACACTTTTAAGTATTTGTAGGATGGTATTCTTCCATGCCACATTTCATAAGGTGTTTGATTCACTTTCTTTGGGGGTACTTTATTTAAAATATAATTAGCAGAAAGTATTGCTTCCCCCCACAAGTTCTGAGGTAATCTAGAACTTATTAACATGGCATTCATCATTTCTTTTAAAGTTCTATTTTTCCTTTCAACAATTCCATTTTGCTGAGGTGAGTAAGGAGCGGTGGTTTGATGAATTATTCCATGTTCTTTACAAAATTCACCAAAAGGTGATTCATATTCACCACCTCTATCACTTCTAAGTTTCTTGATTTTCTTACTAAGTTGATTTTCAACTTCATTCTTATATTGAATGAAAGTTTCCAAAGTTTCATCCTTGGTTCGAATTAAATAAACATAACTATATCTAGTATAGTCATCTATTAAAGTGATAAAATATTTTTTCCCACCTCTAGTTTGAATTGATTTAAAATCACAAATGTCACTATGAATTAATTCATGTGGTTCCGTACTTCTTTCAATTGAATGAAAAGGAGTTTTAGATAATTTTGCCTTAACGCAAATTTCACATTTATGATTTGAATCAATGTCAAATTTAGGCAAACATTCCATATTAATTAATCTACGCAAAGATCCATAATTAACATGTCCTAGTCTACTATGCCATAAATTTAAAGACTCAAGCAAGTAAGAAGAAGATGTATTATTATTAATAACTGAGGATACAACGGTCATTACATTTAATTTGAAAAGGCCATCAGACATGTAACATTTTTCTACATACATCCCATTCTTAGTAAGTACAAATTTATCACTCTCACATACTAGCCTAAACCCATTCTTACTCAACAGAGATTCGGAAACAAGATTCTTGCGAATGTCCGGTACATGCAGCACATTGTTGAGAGTGAGTTCCTTTCCAGATGTCATCTTAAGTACAATCTTTCCTTGTCCTTCAACTTTGGAAGTTGAGGAGTTGCCCATAAAGAGTTGTTTACCATTATCCACTATAGAATAAGATGTGAACATCTTTTTGTCGGCACAAATATGGCGAGTAGCACCAGTGTCCACCCACCATTCTTTAGGATTTCCGACAAGATTTGCCTCGGAAACAATTGCAGAAAGATTGATGTCGACACCATTGGAAATATTGTCCACTTCGGTCATATGAGCTTGAGCAAGCTTCTTGCTTGTTCTTCCTTTGTTTTTGCCTTTGCTACGGCAATCTTTGGCCCGATGTCCCTCTTTGTCACAGATGTAACATTTGCCATTAAACTTGTACTTTTTATTTTTCCTCCCTTTAGAGCCTTGCGATGAACTTTCTCCAGAAGACTTTCGTTTCTTGGTTTTTGAAGCATGTTTCACCACATTTGCCTTAGACTCCATAGGAAGCTTACCAGCCCGCTTTTCAGAATTGTGGTTGTCCTCCTCAATCCTCAAACGCACAATTAATTCTTCCATAAAAATTTCTTTGCGCTTGTGTTTGAGGTAGTTCTTGAATTCCTTCCAACCTTTTGGTAATTTTTCAATTAAGGCTGCAACTTGGAAGGATTCACTGAGAGACATGCCTTTTGCGTGAATGTCATGCAGAATGAGTTGGAAATCTTGAGCTTGGCTGATCACAGTTTTTGAATCAACCAGTACAAAATCCAGGAATCTGCCAACCACAAATTTCTTTAAGCCGGCATCTTCCGTTTTGTACTTTTTCTCTAACGATTCCCAAAGTTCCTTTACTGTCTTGATTGGACTGTAGATGTTGTATAATGTGTTGTCAAGTCCATTTAAGATGTAATTCCGGCAAAGGAAATCGGCATGTTTCCAGGCATCAATTACAGTAACCACTTGCCGGTCAGTTTCATCCTCTTTCAGGATAGGAGCATCTTCACGAAGGAAACGAGCCAGGTTCAGAGTTGTAAGATAGAACAACATTTTTTGTTGCCATCTTTTAAAGTCAATTCCTGAGAACTTCTCTAGTTTCTCTCCATGATTTATTGGTACTGTTACCATAGGAGAGGGGTTTGGTGCAATTGCAGCCACCACAATAGTACTTGTTTGGGCATTAGCTTCAGTAGCCATCAATTCTAATTTATAAACAAAATTATAATTAGAATTTACACTACACAGAAAATTAAACCAAATTCACATAATTAAATTCTGTAAAAAAAAACAAGAATGTAACTTTTATTTTTCAATTAATTTGGAAATAAAATAAAATTTTATTCAACCAAATTAATTCCACACAGGAAATTAAATTCTGTAAAATAAAAGAAATAAGAAAATAACTTTTATTTTTTCAATTAATTTGGAAATAAAATAAAATTTTATTCAACCAAATTAATTCCACACAGGAAATTAAATTCTGTAAAATAAAAGAAATAAGAAAATAACTTTTATTTTT
This sequence comes from Camellia lanceoleosa, assembly GCA_025200525.1. Taxonomy (NCBI): domain Eukaryota; kingdom Viridiplantae; phylum Streptophyta; class Magnoliopsida; order Ericales; family Theaceae; genus Camellia; species Camellia lanceoleosa. The sequence continues at coordinate 26,538,764 of CM045761.1, forward strand.
CAATTAATTTGGAAATAAAATAAAATTTTATTTAACCAAATTAATTCCATACAAAAAATTAATTTATGTAACACTTCAATAATTAAAATACTAAAACAGAATTTTAAGTAATGAAAACTCAGAAAATAATTTCTAAAACCCAAAACTAGTTTCTGAAAAAAATTCACAAAAATATATTCTGAATTATTAATGACACCAGTATCGTACTACTAGTTGTCAAAGAAAATAGACAGTATATTACTACTATCTGTCAAATAGCATATAATCACTATTTGTTTTTCCAACCAGAATATTATTTTGTAAATCCACAGAAAATAATTTTCTTAAAAGAAGAAAGAGAAAAGGAAACAAACGAAAAAATTTTGTAAACAGAATAAATTCGAATCTGTCTTAAGATTGTTGGAACAATCTTCTGTGTAAATAAAATAAATGAAACAATTCAAATAAAATAAAATAAAACTTACAGTATTTATTTTGTAAAATCGAATAAATAATTCAAAGACCAAGTCAAGTGTGTGACACTTTGTCCTTAAAACAGATTCGCCTCGCTACGGTGCTACTGTGTTCTAACTCTCTGAATATTTATTCTAAAACTAAAATGAAGAATAATGCACAAAATAAAATCTAGACAGTAAAGATGGGATTTTGCAGACTGATTTTTCGATCTCTAGACTGCTAGAATCATGACTGTATTTATAGGCAAAATTACACAGCCCCGAACAGGTGCTGTTAGACTGAACAGGTGCAACAAGTGTCAACAGATACTTTCTGAAATTTCAAACAGATTCATTGCAGTTATAAAACCAAATATGTCCGTTGCATCTTGGAACATTTTTTCAAATTGTTTGAAAATTGTACCGTTGGTGGAACAGTCATAAGGAACTGTTGGGGTATAAATTATTATTAAACTATTTGAATAGTTTAATCAAAAATGCTAAAGGTGGAAAAGTATCAAAAAACAGTTTGGAAATTATATATTAAACTATCGACCATGCTACGTAGCTCGATTTCGTGCTCGATCAAGACTCGACACCAAAAACGCTGCTTTTTTTTTTTTTTTTTTTTGTCCGTTTTGTTTTGGTAAACGAAAGGAGAAGAAGGAGAAGGAGGAGGAGGAGGAGTGAGGAGAGGGGCGGCTATAAAAGAGGCGGAAGAGGGCGCGGTGGCGGGTGAGGAGGCGACGATCGGCGAGCAGAAGTCATGAGACGCGAGGCGTCGGCTTGGCGGGTTCGAGGCGACGAAAGCGCGGCAAGCAAATGACGAAAAGCGGGGGTCTCTCTTCTCTCCTCTCCTTCTCTCTCTTTCCGAAATCGAGCCATTTTCGAGCCCTTTCATTCGAGCACTTAAACATTTTCCTTAAACTATTTGAAAAGTTTAATTAATAAATGAAGAAGTACAAATTTTAAGAAACCACTTAGGAACCAAAAAATTGAATTTAGATATAAATTAAAATCCCATAATAATTTTTATTGAAAAAATTCAAATGAATTTTATCTAAAAAATAATGTTAGACCCGAAAACGACGTCAACTTCACATTCACTCAAAAATGGTTTTGACGTTCCGTCTTCACTGTGTGACTTACCACGCGACAAGGAACACTTCACTTCTTCGGACCCACCTCCAAACACTTCACCTCTTTGGACCCACTCCAAAAGATGTTTGGGGCCCACTCAAAATTGGACTAAAAAATATACCTATATTAAATCATTTTTCCAACACTCACTTGTTTAGACAGAACTGTCTACCAAGGAGAAGAGGCAAAAAATTGAAGAATAGTGGAACAATCCAGAACATTCCAAAATAATTGAGAGTGTTGAATATTTGTACATAATTACATAAATAGTTCTAGAAGCTTCTAAATACCTCCATTAAATTTTTCACTACACCTTTTTCTGATAATGCAAGATTTACAGTGCATGAAGTAGGTGTAAAAAGATATTAAAATACTACATGAACATAAAAAATTCAAAAATAAACTATTATTACCAATATAAGCCCTAAAAAATTGCACATCTTTCTCTCCATTTTCTTTCTTTTCTCATCAAATCCTTTAATCCGAACGAGCTCTGTCTGTAACCTTGAAAATTCATCAACTTCCACAACATCACCCTCTTCTCTTTCAAGTACTCCAGACAGAGCCAAAGTGGGATTGCTTGGCTTCCATCTTGGCTTGGGTGGAAAGGAAACGGTGGGCCAAGAGGGAACTCTTCAAATCTTTTCCTTCACCTTTTTCCTTCTTTCCTACCAATGTCAACTAGTAGTGGTTAGTAGTGGTTTTACTTTGCAGATATTTACACAAAACATAAATATTTGTTTTTCATGCTATCAAAATAATCCTCAATAAAATGTACATACCTTGCAATCTGGAGAAACAAATAATCTCTCGCCCTCTGTGAATATATTAGGAATCACCAACATCAACTTTTTTTACCAAACATCTTGATGGTAACAATCTTCATGTCCAGGAGAATGCCAATGACCAAATATAAATCAATTCCAAACACTTCCAAATGAATGCAGAGTCACTGAAAAAGCAAGTAAAATGCATTATCGCTATGCAACCATTCTCAAAAACCTCTTGATGTTGCAGTAAGTCATTGTGTACATTTTCATGGCACGAGTAATGAAGGTTGTGATGGTTGAAACTAAGAGCTTCTAATGATTCCAGCCCGTGATGGGATGTTTACTTTCCAGAAGATTAACTTGTTCACTTGTGCAAGTAGAGTGGCATCCAATTATAACCAAGACAAGACTCTTAATAGCACAAATTTAAATCTGTACAGCATAGCACTAGAATAATCAACTTAATATAATTTATATGGTATCACTGTAGTTTGTGGTATGTCCGCAGAGTCATAATCAACCTAAAAGCCATGGAAAAATTGCTACACTTTACCACCTTGAACTATAATAATTCAATTTGAAACTAATGTCATTAACGAAAATGGATATTTTACATATTTACCACTATAATAATTCAATTTGAAACTAGTGCTTATTGTTTGAAAACACACTCTCTTACTTGGATAACATAGTTTACAAAGCTCAATGAAATAAATTTACAGGCCCTATGTAAACAATAATTGGCTTTTACTGCCATTCCATAGGGCAGAAGAATCAGATGTCAATTACACTAACATGCATATATGCACCAGAAGTAATATTCAAACTGCACTTACTTGACTGGGAGAAAAAAAAAATCCATAGATGTGTTAAAAAGTAGCTTCTAGGTGACAAATCACAAGACCAGTCAATATTTAGATTCAAAATATATATATATATATATCCAAAAGAAAAATTAAAAAGTTAAATGATAATACAATACAACGTAAGTCCAACACTGTACAGTGCTTAGATGACGTTGTTAAAATAAATTCATAAGATTAACAATAATACTAATATAATAGAAGTAAAATCATCGAGGCGCGAAGCCCATTCATCAAATTTTGCCTTAAGCAAGAGTGAGAGTTTCATGTATCCCATTCATCAAATTTTCATGTATCAATCAACAGAACTGATAAACCAAAAAATTAACAATTAAATAGCTCATCTTAGTAAAGCTGTAGGTAAGAAGTACCAATTGATTTCTTGCACAAACTTTTTATTTGTATAAAATGAAAATCTTACCCACACAATGATCACTTACAATCAACGAGTAAGTACTGACATGAATAAGGAAAATTTGTGCAAGTTAACATGTGGCCATCTCTATGCCCCTGAATAAGGAAAATTTTCTGAAGTTAACATGATGCAGCATGTTGTCTCAAAATGAAGAACAATAGTACATCCGAAAGTTAAATTACAGATATCCCAAGAAACATAAGGGAATAAGATGACAAAAAGTTATCGAACATACAACTATGATCAAACTGAAAATGACCAAAATCCCTTACGCATTTTGTTAAGAACTTGCGACTTATTAATCCACATATTATGGAAAGTTGACATGAAATTTGGACTAACTAACATTATCAGAGCATCTTTCTGGTCAAGTATTGTTAATTGGCCCAAGCTAGACAAATGCCCACACAAAATACCCAAGTATCAGGCTATGAGCTTAATTGGAGTTTAGGCTAATCTGCGTTTGCTCAAAACTCAATTCCAACATCTAATTTGTGTTAATATCAGGCTTGCTTAGCTTAACATGATAGCCAGATACATGGAATCTGGTACACATATCAGGTGCAGCTATAGAAGAAAGTTTAAAACTATGCTTTTCAAAAGAAGCAATCATGTAAATAAATATTACTGGGGCACAAATGACTCTCAATCTCTGACCACCAATGCAAATCCCTTCTCCTCCTGAAACTGGGGTATGGCCAAGAGACCAATGATCTGTACAACATGTATTCATCATAAGAGCATACATCGTTAATTTGGAAGGAAAAAGACCACACCCTATTAAGAACACCAAGAAGTAAAACACAGCCAGTCTTATTTTGGTGCAAATTGATAAATTATGCTCCAATCAAAAATAGTACTTAATTTAATTGCAAGAGTTGTTATTTTAACAACAGAAAGCATACAATATACCATGTCCATTTAGAACAGACCAGATAATGTTTAATGGTTCATGATTTTATAAAGAATACTTCAGTTAAAAATGTTTTAGCAGTTTACTAAATGATATTGTGTCAGTCTAGTCTTGTATTTCCTTTAGTATGCTGTGAAAAGATTTTAGATGTTCACATGGAAACAAAATGCATAATCAATCATAGGTACTAAAAAAGTGTGTTTATCATACCAAGAGGAATGGTCATACTGACTTTAACAGGTACCAGAGGGCACAAAAATTTACCACAATAGCCACAAGAATTGACAGCTGAACAAACCAAATCTGGCTGCCCCAGACTACCACTAAGATTAAAACCACATAAGGAACAAAGAGCCAGAGATCAAGTTCTGAGCGTTGATCAAAAAAAAAAAAAGAGATCAAGTTCTGAGCACTTGGTTCTTAACTCAAAACACGTATCTTTTAATTTTGTTTTCACATAAATTTTGCTTCCTTTCTATAAACTCCATCAGAATAATAAATGGGGCATCATCTCTGCGAATGTGCATTCTTTCCTCAGCCATACATTCATCGACTGTGTGCTCACAATATTGCCATAATCCATGAATGACATAACAGAGTGTCAGTGCTGGATTAGGCTACACAGAATACCATGGAGGAAGGAGAAATGATAAGGAAGACAGTATATGTTGATTCACTGTTCACAGTTTCCCTTAGCACATCTACATTTCTATGGAAAAGTTCACTTCCTGCTGATCCGGTGACAGGCCATCAGTACTTTAACCCAAGCAGCTATCACCATGAAACATGCTTCCTTACATAAAGTCTCAGGTACAAAGATGCCATAAAAAAGGAAGGTTAACAAGACCACCTCCAGTTCCCAGCAATTTATATCTTGAACCCCAGGACAGAAAGTCATAAACATCTCAATATGCTCAGAAATTAGAATCCTTTGGGTAGAGATGTTTCAAACAAAAAAAAAGAAAAGACTGGAATTATTTCAACAGAAGAATGCTAACACATTATACTGAAGATCAGTACTGCCACCCACTAAATTATGAGGCATATTAGTCAGATACCATTTATCCCTAAAATCTGCAGTAAGGGTGTTAATTAAACTACATGGCAGATTTCCAACCCTTAAATCCCACAATTCATTGTTAATCAGGATGAAAATTTTGCATCAGCTTATCATTATCTACTGATACAAGGAGCCAAGAATGCTAACACTACTTTTGGATTTCTGAAAGGATTAAAGCACTTGTTAACAATGTGATGCAAGATTAGAACCGCATCTGCAAAAGACACTATTTTTGGATCACCCTCACAGAACTCTATTTCTTGTTTTTAATTAAATCTTCAATTTTGTTTCATGTGACAAAGTATTGTGCATATTTTAATGAATACCCCCAACTTCAAAATATATTAGCTATTGTTCTTAAACAGTTCAGTCAAATATCTTAATCGCAACATGACCAAGCAATCTCCAAACACCAGTGTTATAGTCTTCCACATTCACAAACTAACTTCCTAAACCTTACAAAAGTCTTCAGTCTAAGCCCCACCCCAAAAACAATAAATAAATAAACAAAATCTGAAATATATATGTAGACAACAAGGAAAATTAAGATGCCAAGGGACTTAACTTCTAAAATAAAGAACTAGCTATGCATACATGGCCTTGATCAAAATTCTTTCCCAAGACAAAAAATCAAGCAAAGGCCTCAAAGGAATAGGGAGGTTAAACAAAGGAAAATTGTAGGTTGTGTTTAGTTGTGTTCTCAAAATATATTTCCACCCTTTGGTTTGCACATGGTATTTGTTTACAGTTTTCAAAAATTAATTCCACACTTACTTTTGAAAACTCTGGCCAAGGCGGGAAAATTTGGGCTAACGAGACGTTCGACCGGTCGTCCGACTGGTCATCCGGCTAGTTGACCGGAACAGTGCAATTTTTTAATTTTTTTTTTACAATTGTCACCTGTTATTTTTTATATTTTAAATAAATAAAAAAATTGAAATTTTTAAAAAAAATTTATGAACTTTGAATAGAATTTTGAGTTGTGTGTTTAGTTATAAGTTTTTGTATCAAATATCATATGTCACATCAAAAATTCCCCACTCAATTCAAAACTCATTTACCAAACAAATTTTTCACACTTAAATCATAATTCCAAAACTCACAAACTCAAAATACAACTCTATTCTCAAATCATATTTAGAAAACTCTATCAAACGCTACCGTAACCTTTTCGAATGCGACCCATGGTGTTCTCATGAGCCAAAAGTATAGCATCAGGATTGCTATTTTGAACGACTGATAGACCTACACCAAACCATCAAACATAAGATCATAGTCAATTTAGCACCAGTTAGGTAAAACAGCATGTAAATCCAAATCTTTTAGAAGAAAAATTCTAATAAATATTAGAAAATATAAAGTAATTAGTTTTTAGGTAATAACATTTCTACGAGGGAGAAAAAAGAAAAATTTTAGACTTAAATTCACATACAACAAATTAGACATTGAACCACAAGAAAAGTATATTCCTATCAATGTGTATTTTTAATAGAAGCCACTGAAGTCAAGGAGCATTTAACCAAAAAATAACATTATATGCAAAACTTTGTGGATGCCTGAATTTGGTTGGTGATCCATGGCCCTTAAGATCATATTCTTTACTAAGCACTAAACTCTGGCGTCAATATCACATTTACTTTCTAGTCATGGTTGCCAACTTGCTAGTGTAACAAATTGACACCATATGTCAGATGCACAAGTTTGTCTTTACTCTTTGTTCTTTAAAAAATATCTATAATCTATATTGCACAAGTGACGGAGAGTAATACCTTAACTGATAACTCAATATATGCCTCTTATCTTGTTGCTGATAGTGGTGGCCATGGGCTCAATCAGGCCAGTTTTGGGTAGAGTCTATTCTAGATAATAATGAGATTTGCAGTAGCCCAAGGCCAGGCCAACCCAACATCAGTCTTAAATTATTAGCTATAGGCCTGACCCAAAAAATATAACAGGTCTAAGCTTTTCCACTCTGGACTGCATAGTAAAAAATTAAATTTTCAAGTGGTGTTGGTATGTGGTGTCAACAACTAAGTTTGGGGATTAAGCCTTACTACTCTGTTCCTTGTACAATTGATACTATATGTATTTTCCTCTAAAGAAAAAAGAATAATAGAAATATATGTATACATATTACATACCAGTGTTACCAAAAAATGCTAATATCCTAGTGAATTACGTTTTGGAACGCATGTTCCAAAACATGGTAAACTTTCATTCCAAAACGGTAAATTGCAATTCGAAGCGATCCCAAAAGTTGCTTCCAATATAAATCCTTGAAAGTTTCCCCAGTAAGAATAAAAATCAAATATAATGAATTAAAATCTAATGTGAATGAAGTTTTGACAGGACAAAATGTCAAAAATGCTCTTTTAGAAATGTGTTTTTATATGATTAATTTAGAAAAAAAAAAATTACATTTTATTGGACGCCTAATTGTTAAAAGAAAATTATTCTAGAAGTATGTTAAATTATTATAATGTAATCTATACAAGTCTACCCATATTGTACCACATTTTAGAGCATGTAACATACCACATTCTCGTTCACGTTCCACATACCGGAACGATCCATGTTCCAGGTAACACAGATTCATACATATGCATTACTGTTATGTACAAATGTCTATGAACAATGTGTATACATGAAAGTTCTTGGGCCAATCCGCAAGCACTCTTCCCATGTCTGGGCCGAGATAGGATGGGCCTTAAAATGACCCTTTTTATTAATTTTTCATAACATTACCTATGCATATCCTTTTCTCTGTATTGGAGAATGGGGATCAGCATGTTTGAATCCTGTGTGAAATGAAACATGTCTCCTTCCCCGTAGATCAATTTTAGAAGTCTTCCTATTGATCCTGTCTGAGTTGTGTTCATTATGACAAAAAATTATGTCAAGTTCCAAAAGAAGTTGTTTCCAGCTCACTGGTTTAAACATCAGCTGAAAAATTCCACTTGTAAAATCAGTAATAAAATAATATACATAATGATTAAAATATATGGAAAGGAACAACGTAACTGTTGCTGAAACTTCAGATATTATCCTTAATTGATAGACAGAACAAGAAATATTCAAGTAAAACAGTGTACATAATATTTAGCAAATTATCTGTAAATGGACTTAATTCCAGCATGGTTCGACTTATTAGCCAACCAAGGCAAGAATCTAGATGGCAATGAAAAAAATGTCAAAAGGGCACCTTCGTAATGAACCAGGGGGTACCTGGTCAGACTCAACCTAAATGTCAGGGCCTCAAGACCTCTTGTTACCCATTAGGATTTTTTTTAGAGAAAATGCAAGAAATAAATCGTGAAGTTTTACCTCCACAGACTTCAGACATGATCACTCTAGCAAATCCAAGATCAAACTAGAACTTTCTGAAGATTGGGCATGATGTTGAACCTGAAGATCACGTCATCACTAATTTAACCCCACCAATAGTTCACTCATGAAGCTTATCTTTGAACGGAACATAACCAGCATCCAGCATCTGCAACCGCAATTCCTCTAGCATTGAGTATGTTTTGTCCCTTTCTGAATGCAAACTATCTTCTGCCAAGAAAACATGGATGTTGTCTTTAACTTCAATCCAACTCTGACCAGGAACTTTCTTGACATTCCTTTGTTTCATCAAACTCCGTACTCTAGCAACATCTTCCCAACTGCAGTCAGATGCATATATGCTGCAAAGTAATACATGAGCAGCAGAGTTGAATGGATCAATTTTCAGAATATTTTCAGCAGCACATTTTCCAACCTCAACATTATTATGGTTCTTACAAGCAGCTAGCAGAGTCTTCCACATGACAATATCAGGATCAAATGGCAATTGATTGATAAAATCTTCTGCTTCATTTATACGTCCAGCACGAGCAAGCAAGTCGACCACACATGAGCAGTGTTCTCTAGAATGTACAACCCCGTGATCCATTTCCATGGTACGGTACAATTGTAAACCTTCTTCTACCAGGCCAACATGACTGCAAGCAGTTAGAACCCCAACAAATGTCACTTGATTTGGCTTGACACCTAAACTTCTCATTTTCCCAAAGAGTTTAAGAGCTTCTTCTCCATGTCCAAACTGAGCATAACCCACAATCAAACTACTCCAGGAGACAACATGAGGACTCTCAATGGAATCAAAGAGCTTTTGAGAATTTCGTAGAGAGCCACATTTCATATACATGTCAATCAGTCCATTTGTGACGGAGTTATCGAGCCTGAGCCCAGTTTTCATAGCATAGCAATGAACTTGATCCCCCATTTCTAGAGAGGCTATTTCTCGACAAGCTCCCAGTACACTGACTAAAGTAATATGGTCAGGCTTATTTTGAGATGGAAGCATCATTTTTAATAATGAGAAAACCTCCCCAGCTTGGTTGTGCTGCATACATGCAGCAAGAACAGTATTCCACGAAACTGAATCTGCATTGCTTGTCATCTCGTTGAACATTTTAAATGTATCATAAAGATCTGAACACTTTGCATACATTGAAAGTAAAGTGTTACACACTGCTATACCTAAATCAAAACCCACTTTGATAAGGTATGAGTGTATCTGCATGCCTTGATTTAGGGTAACTGGACTTGTGCAGGCACAAAGCAGGGAGCGAACTGTGATATCATCTGGGCTCAATGCCAGATGCCTCATCTGAGAAAAAAACAGCTTGGCTTCGTCTGCATCACCAACATATGCAAACCCTGCAATGATTGCATTCCAAGACACTAAATCAGGCCTCTCTACCTGATAGAAAGCTGTTTTTGCAAAATCCAATAGACCACATTTTGCATACATATCACTGAGCGAGCAAACTGCAAAAGTGTCTCTCCCTAGCCCAAATTTTGTAATCATCCCATGTATCTGCCTCCCACATTCTGGTTCCAGGAGACTGCCACAAGCACTACAAGCACTACCAAAAACAAATTCATTTGGCTGATAAACACCTTGAGACAGCATTTCTTTAAAATGGCTCAATGCTTCTAACTCGTAACCAAGTTGTGAAAAGCCCGCAATCATTGAACTCCAAGAAATTAAATCCTTTTTTTTAAGACCAGAAAACACATCCAATGCATCAGCAATTTGACCAAATTTTGTGTACATTGCAATCAAAGCATTTTGTGCAATAAGGTGGGAACCAAATTCTGATTTAATGACATGAACATGCAACTGCCTCCCTAGCTCAATGGAACTCAAACTTGAGCAAGATCTTATTATGCTTCCAAAGGTGAACTGATCTGGCATAAGGCCAGATTTTCGCATTAGAAAATACAGCTTTATTGCATCAATTTCCTGACCATGCTGTGAGTATCCAGCAATTACAGAAGTCCAAGAAACCACATTTCTCTTTGGCATTTCATCGAAAACCCTTTGAGCATCCTTCAAGGCACCACATTTCCCATACATATTGAGAAGATGATTTTGAAGAATCATGTCAGGCTGGCAGCTGTGTATAAGGATATGGTTATGGATTTTTCTTCCTTGATCTACAGATCTCAAAGATGAGCAGGCAGATATCAGCTGGGCATAAGTGCTGGGCTTCACATGAAAACTAGTCTGTTTTTGCAAGAAGTCAAACGCATCAAGAGCTTGTTTGAAAAGGTTTTGCTTGCACAAGGAGCTTATATAATCATTGATCAACTGCTCTATCTTGAAGTGTATTGGGAGAAAAGTTGATTGGATGACAGGTTTAAGATTGTTAACAGTATATTGCAACCCGGATCTCAAGGTATTTATCATTGTTTATGATTCTAGGAAGCCTAATAAACCAGGAAGAAATTTCACCATTATTGAAACACGAGATTTTAAGGGGTCATAAACTATAGCAAGGAGAAGACAGGCAGATAGGCTTCGAAGATGTCAAACTGTAGCTCTTTCCGCTGCAATGTATAAGCAGAAAAAAGTAAGGGTGTAAAGACAAAGGCAAAGATGCTATTTGCTATTATGAACAGTAAGTAAGCATAAAATATATTGAAGAAAGCATCATCAGCATATTTGGTTACTCCAATACTCTTCACATCACATCTCAATAAAGTAGCCAATGCCTCAAAATGTTTCTTGAAAGAGAAGCACTACTATCCTGGCTAGATAACCCTCACATTTTGAAAGTTAGTGCACTTCCTTTCTTCACGCCACTTCACCTCTATACATTGTCCGTAAGCTTCTTCATGACTCCAACCAGCTGTGAGACTAGTATGTTTCATGAAAGAAGACATCCATCAAGATAAGCACATAAGAAGATAAATATTGAACAGCTAGCATAACAAGATGAATATAAAAATTCTACAAATATGCAGATAGGCCTAAAGGAACTAAGGCACATCAATTTGAGCAGAGACTAAACTGGAACAGACTTTGTTAAACAACAAGATGTTCTAAGGTATCCCTGCTGCTATATGCATGACCATCATTGAGAGTGAAGATATGTGTATGTGCTCATGTGCACATGAATACACGCATACATCCTCTTTCTTGTATTAATTATTAAATATTTAGTTATACACACCCAGCAAAGGGGATTCAAAGACCATACATGTACAATCTGATTTTTGCTGACTTTTAGAACAAATGTCGGGACATGTTCAAAGAAATTTTGACAGTTTTGGGCAGGTTCTAGGCCTGAATGCCAATGACCCTACTGAAATTTTAGCCATTCAGGCCTGACTTCAAATTGTGCTAAGCAAGCTTTGAGGTACATGTGTTCCCTTGCATATGGGTATGGGTGTATGTATGCATTAGGGTTTGTGCACATATACAGTGCATCAGTATATTTGTGCATTTACAGATGTATGCACAAGGGTGTATCTGCATGTGAATCTGTGTTATTGTTGAAACAAGAAATACAGAAGTAGAGAGACATGGAGGTGATGAACTTGAATGGCAAAGACAAATTACAAGAATAAATAAATTGAAAGAGAGCCCAACGTAGTTACAGAAGTTCTATACTGAGGAACCAGAGCAGGGCCTCAGATCAATATAATAACTAGTTTGTGGATGTGTGCTCATATATTATGCGTGCACATTAGCCATCTCAATTCTGAGTAGAAATCAAAAATAAGGGTGCATGGATAGCAGATTTAATGTAAATTGATGTCATAAAAAAAAAGAAGAGAGAGACATGTTTGCAAGCTATGAAATTAAGATTTGGTTGCACTATGTTATAGACCAATAACATTCCAAACCATCTACAACAAATTGGACAGATGCACTTAAAACTGAAAACAATGAAACGCAAAGATAACAACCCTCTTTTAAATCTCATGCTTGGGAATCTACCAAGCAGCATGCAAAGAACACAACCATTGAGAATGCCTACGTTTATCTCTCGTATGTACATTTTCAAACACCAAGTTTTAGTTAAAATTCAGCTCTACAAGCTCTTCTGAGCAATTTATCAAATAGAATGTATGCAAAAGCCAGGCGTGTTCACATTACAACCAAACAGATAACTTGCGAATCAGCAACAACAATTTCATGCAAGAATCTAAGAAACTGAAGCATATGTGTATATATTCATACATTCATGATAAATTGTGAGAGAAAGTAACAAATTTACCTAAAGAACTAGAAGTAGTGATTGTTTAGCCGTCAGTGAGCTCTGAATCTTCTGGGTATTAAGAGAGATACAATTATTTTCTTGAAAATGTAGAATCCTATACATACCCATTATGGAGTTTTGAGTTATGTTGGGATTTCTCAATCTTTTATCAAAATTCCAATGGGGTTTGTCAAGAAAGATGAGACCCAACAATAGAATCCCCAATAAAGTCCTCCATTTTTTATTTCCTTCGAGAGAGACAATGGGTTTGGTCCCAAAAGACCAAAATCAAGGTCAGTCTTTCTCAAAGTTTGCCGCTTTCGTTCAAGGGGAAGACTTTTGACTGCCGATTAATAAGATTTGAAGTGATAAACATCCGCCGAATTTGAGCAATGTGACGGCGTCGAGGCGATGGAGGTGGTGGCGGATTGGTTTCTTCTGTGTGAGGAAACATCCATCAGTTCCATTCTCATAGTATTTTTTGTCTGTTTGGTTAAAAATAATTTGAGCTCTTTCAAATTGGGTGAATTACCTAAGTCGGCCGATTATTCGGACAATCGGCGTCACCTTTGTCAATCTCAATGATATTCCTCCAAAACACTGGGTTCGTTTGGTTTGATTTTCTGAAAAAATTTTGAAAAATTTTCTCTACAAATAAGTTTTTAAAAGTAATCAAACCAAACAAATTTTTTCAAAAAAATTTCCTAAAACTTGTAAACTAAACAAGTTTTTCAAACAAATCTCTCTCTCACACATATCAAATCAATCACTTTTTCCAAAACTCTCTCTCAAAATCATTTTCCAAAACATCTTTTGAAAAAAACCAAACAAAACATGTTTTCGTACTTTTTATCTCTAAAACACATCTCTCAAACACAAACCAAACATACCCACTAATTCTGGTTTAGTTTCAGCTTTTTGAGTTTAATTTTTTTTAAATTAATTTTTTTTGTTTTTTATATATTTTTATTTTTAGTGAATATTGGCCCTTTTTAAGGTAAAATACCAATAAATCCTAAGTTTAAATCTTATGAACCATTTAGTCATAATTTTGTTCTTATAGACCAATAAGTCTCGTAACAATGTAAAAGACATTTACGGACATCATTGGCCCATATGCTCATGTATAAGTTAAGGATAGAAAGGGTGTTTTGTTGATATTAAATTTACGTCGTTGTCCAAAAGCATAGTTTACAGAGTTTTTTGGTTTTCCCTCGTATCCGACTAATTCAGAAGAGATTAACATGGAATGTTCTTGGGTCGCGATGTTTAATGTGCTGAGTAATACTCCAATTTTTGGTAATGTTAGATAATCAGCGATAGTTGTCCAAATAACGTTGGCTTTGATTCCGAAAACCCTATACTCTAACGTTGTGTCGTCGGGAGCATTTCGACCAGTGTGATTTTGGGGTATTGGTTGACGTTAGTGGTGTTACTCCGGCGGCATCGTTTTCACATCCACGCCTCATCGGCGACTGTGATTGTGTTGGAGCACAATGGTGTCAGGTATGTGGTCTCTGATTTTCATTTCCCTATTTATGGTATGTCGTCGTTGTAATTGGGTGTGTGGCAATGTTAGATCATGTATTAAGTGTGTGGCTGTTTGTAATGGGTGTGTAGGGGTTTTTATTTGGCCTATTTGTTATTTGATGTTATTGGTTTGGTGGGGTTGTAATTGAGCATGGGGTGAAGTCATGTATTGGACCATTTCAGTTTGTGAATGTAATTATAATAATGTAACATTGTGCCTGACATTTCTGAAGGTGTTTTCTGGTAGTATGTGTTTGTTGTTATCATGTATTGGCGTGAGTTCAATGGTGGAGTTATTAATAAATTGGTTGTTTTGTTTTGTTGCGATGCAATCAATAAATTCCCTGTTTTTTGCAGTTCATTTGTGTTAGTAATGATGTGGATTGTTTTGGATGTCCATGTTAGTGGAAGGGAATTTTTATGGTAATGTAAATGCTTATGATGCTTAACGGAAGCCCTCTGAAATGTGTTTGGTTTGAGTGGGGTTTTGTTGTACTAGTGGTAAAAGATTTTGTTACCTTTTGTGTAAGATTTGATTGCGTTTGTCCACGTAAACGTTAGAACGTGTGACTTCCATGTTAGTAAATATTAAACCAACTTCCGTTGTATTAATGAATCCATTACGCCAGTGTGTGCAATTGTAGGTATGTTGGAGTTTTTATGGAATGTTGATGGCTTGCATGTTATTGGCAATGATTTGTTAGTTGTGTGCATGTTTCTTGAAGTGCATGTTTGTAACAACCCTCGTACCGATTACTGAATAACCACTGAATTATATATTGATCATTGCTAAACTGGACCGCTAACGACTGATAATTGGATTAACTGAAGTACTGAATGGACTGATTGAAATCGAAACTGAAATTGAATAAATTATCTATTGAATTGCATACTGCATCTGTTTGATTGATTGATTATCTGTTGGAATTCGTATGTTTAATTGCTAATTGAAGGCCTTATCGGCGGCCGAATTAGGAACCGTTTGATGTCTTAGAACCAGTAGAATATTTGTGATTTAATAGTATATTTATCTGAAAATTGATTAGGAATGATTAAATTAGATTAAATATTGATTAATTGAAGAATTAGTTTATTTACCAAAATGCCATTGTGAGTGGGACCTTTGTTTATTCAATTCTATGGTGCCTTAGACACTTAGAGATACATTTTGATCAGCCATTTCCTTCCCCATAACCGACCTTAGAAGAGAAGTAGGGAGAATTGAGAGAGAGTTGAGTTCTTCTTGGAAATTGCTTGGAATTGGGATATAACTTGGCATAATTTAGCCTCCACACCTTGAAATTGAAACACTAGGTAAGAAATCCATCTTCTTCTTGTTGAGTTTAAACTTGTTCTTGCATGTTTCATGCTAAATTGATGAACTAAGTCATGTTTTAAGCTTAGCATATTAGATTAAAGTCAAATTATTGCATGCATGTTGAATTTGGGGAGTTTGGAGTGGATTTCATGGGCAAATACCACATGCATGTTCATAATCATGTACAAAGTCCATGTTTTCATCTTGTATTTCAACTATTGAGCTCATTAGAGCAAGATTTGAAGCTTGATTTTGGTTTAAAGTTCATGCATTGCATATTTTGAAAGTGTTCTTGAAATGGGTTTGAATTTTTGGATTTAATTGACTCACCTTTGGAGCTTGAATTCATAAATTGGCTTTTGAAACTTGTTATACATTGTTTTGGGATGTATTCCCCAGAATTTGGGTCCAAGAGGTCGAGGATTGAGTTGAGAATGCTTGGTTTGAGCTTGGGAGGCAAATCTGGAAATTTCAGATTTGGCTTCTTCGCTCGAGCGAAGGATTCCTCGCTCGAGCGACCAACGTTTCCTCTGAGCCACGCTCGAGCGAAAGATTGGTGGCTCGAGCGTAAAAAGCGAGCATCCAGTACTTTTACTGTTTCATCAGACCGCTCGAGCGAAGGAAGGCTCGCTCGAGCGAACCCTTTGTTTTTGGAAGCTCGCTCGAGCGAGCATCGAGCGAGCATCGCGCGTAAAAAGCGAGCACCCAGTACTTTTACTGTTTCATCAGACCACTCGAGCGAAGGATTGTTCGCTCGAGCGAAGCCTTTGATTTTGTAACCTCACTCGAGCGAAGGAAGGCTCGCTCGAGCGAGACCCCTATTTTCAACAACTTTTGAAAAATGCCTTCCAACTGTATTTTTGCATCCTCATCCCATCCTAGGCATTCTTAGGCCTAGTTTAAGACATCTTAATGAGGATTTAGACATAGAACCACACCGAGGAAATTTAGGGATTTAATTAATATCCTTCTGACTGTGAACTTAGTGTGTGTTCTATTTGTTAACTGTTTAGGGTTGGCTCTCGGGGACGCGCTCTAGCTGCTATTAGCCCAATCTCTGTGAGTAACAATTGTGTAAAGATATGTTCAAAATGGCTATCTTTTGAATACTGAACTGAATTGTTTATTGAACTGATATTGTTTACTGAATGAATGTATGTCCTGTATTCAATCAGACATTGTGGCATCCTTAGCATTGATTATTCTTTATTCTGAGCTAGCTCGGTTCCTCGTGGAACCATACTGCTTATTGATTGATGGCCATCATTCTTTGGGTTCAGTAAGGCTGGTCCTTGTGGACCTACTGTTTATAGGCTAATGGCTGTACCACATATGGTGATTGATCAAATATCGAAGATCAAGTCTTGTTTAATGAACTGATTTCATTCTCAGAAGGACATTCATTCATAACCTCTTTACGTATGTTATTCACCGGGCTTTAGCTCACTTGTTTATATATATATAGGTTCTCGTGACGGATCGGAGCTAGGAGCGTGGGTCGGCCCCGCTTTTGTCAAGCCAACCTATGTGCCTCATCTGCGAGGTTCCGAGTTGCCATGCTATGGCTTGGGGTGTTTTGTGTCCCGTGCCTCTCACTGCTTTTGTACATTTGTATAGACTGTCTACCGTTATCTTATCTTTGTCTAGGATTTGATCCTGTCTTGTTGTAAATCGATTGTATAGATCGTCTGCTCAATTGAATGAATGCATGAAAAATGTTTTTGACATACAGATTTCCACAGCTCAATGGACACTAGTTATTTACTGTATTGGCTTCCGCCTAGTTTTCTGTTTGGTATCTTAGAGGCCTTGGTAATCTCGGATTCTTGGCGATTCTGATGCTAAACCCATATAGGGTTTGGTCGTGACAGAGTGGTATCAGAGCGATACTTAACCACGAGTTATACCGCACACACGTGTCCAAATGAGCTATGGGGTGTCCTAGAAAAGCAATTAGGGCATCTCACGAATTTGAAAAGTGTGTGCTTGTGACTGACTGATTATATGTTAAGGTGTTAAACTGTGTAATTGTACAACTGTTTATAATGATAACTGTTATAACTGCTTATAGTGAAATGGATAATGCAAATGAACCTGAGTCATCATCCTCTCGAGGCGAATGGCGGAGACTTGAACAAATGATGGGATGATAATTGAAAGATTGGATCAACAACCCAACCAATTCCTCCTCCTCCACCTCGCATAAACCGAATGTAATGTACAGAATGTGAATGCTAATGAGGTGGACATTATTGCACTGACCCATAAGTTCAGCAAGATGAAACCGCCGTCCTTTCAGGGAGGCTTAGAACTGCTAAAGGCTGAAGCTTGGGTGCTTGAAACAGAAAAGTTGTTTGAAATGTTTCCGTGCTCTGAAGCCAATAAGGTACTATTAGCAACCTTCACCCTTCAGGAAGAAGCAAGAAAGTGGTGGATGTTGACCCGCGACGCGAACACTATCGTGACTTGGACTCAGTTCAAGGAGTCCTTCTTTGAAAAGTATTTTCCCCAGTGCATCAGGGACAGAAAAGTAACGGAGTTTGAACAACTGAGACAGGGCATAATGTCTGTTGCCGAATATGAGAAGAAATTTACTGAATTTGCTAGGTATGCACCACATATGGTGGACACCGAATATAAGAAGGCCAGAAGGTTTGAAGGAGGCCTTAGTGCTGCTATACAGGACCGAATAAATGTTTTGAAAATGCCAACTTTTGTGGGTGTTCTCGACCGGGCATTGATGGCCGAGACGAATATTGCAGCGGTGAAACAATCTGAAACGCCAACCACTGAGTGGCAAGGAAAAAGACAGGGTTTCAAATTTAAGAAAGGCAAGCATAACCCAGCAACCAAGAAACAGAATACGGGGTCGACGACTAGCCCCAGCCAAGGGAGTGGGTTTACTCCACCCTGCTCCGTATGTGGCAACAAGCACAAAGGGGTTTGCTACCAGATTTCTGGAGCTTGTTTCAAGTGTGGCAAGGTGGGCCACAGGATTAAAGATCGCCCTCCGCTTGACCAAAGAGTAAGTTGCACCAAGCGCAGCAAAGATCACCGCAACAGCAAGACCGAACCCCAACGCTACCAGGAAAGAGCCTATGAGGCAGGGCCGAGTGTTCGCCCTAGTACCGGGAGACGTGCAAAACACTGAGACTATTGTGTCAGGTATCCTCTCTATCTGTGCTCAAAATGCTTATGTATTGATTGATTCAGGGTCTACACATTCTTATGTGTCGCATGCTTTTTCGCGTAAATTGAATAGACCCTTAGAACCCATGAACTATCGCTATCAGATTATCATCACTTTGTTGGGGATCCATAACATGTGCATATATGTATCCTGCTTGTGAGATTATTGTTGGGGATATGCATCTGTTTATTGATTTACTACCCTTGAACATAGATCATTTCGATGTAATATTGGGGATGGATTGGTTACAAAAATATCATGCTGCTATCGATTGTGTGACCAAACAAGTAGTTTTCCGTCCACCGGGTTTGCCTGAATTTGTGTTTAATGGGAGTGGAGTAGTACCTCCTCCATATCTGATTTCTTCTGTAAAAGCTGTCAAACTGATTAGAAAGGGGTGTAAAGGGTACCTGTGTTCTATATTGACTGTACCTGCTAATGATGATGTTAAAACTGATGTGAATTGTATTCCTATAGTCAGAGAATTCCCAGATGTATTTCCAGATGATTTGCCAGGGGATTTGATTGACAGGGAAATTGAATTTATTGTGGATGTGATTCCTACATTTACCGATATCTAAAGCTCCTTACAGAATGGCTCCAACTGAACTGAAGGAATTGAAAGTGCAATTGCAGGAACTGTTAGACAAGAAGTTTATCAGACCCAGTACTTCACCGTGGGGTGCACCTTTTTGTTTGTAAAGAAGAAAGATGGATCACTGAGACTATGTATTGATTACCGCGAACTGAACAAGGTAACTATAAAGAATAAATATCCATTACCGCGTATTGATGATTTATTTGACCAGTTACAGGGTGCACAAGTGTTTTCCAAGATTGATCTTAGATCGGAGTATCATCAACTGAAAGTCAAACCGGAAGACATTGATAAAACTGCTTTTAGAACGAGGTATGACCACTTTGAATTTTTAGTTATGCCGTTCGGAGTTACGAATGCCCCTGCTGCATTTATGGACCTCATGAACAGAATTTTTAAACCATACCTTGACGATTTTATTGTAGTATTTATTGATGACATACTGATCTATTCTAAGACTGTAGAGGAACACGAACACCATCTGAGACTTGCCCTGCAAACCTTAAGAGAACATAAACTGTATGCTAAACTGTCTAAATGTGAATTTTGGCTTGATCATGTGATGTTTTTGGGGCATGTTGTTAGCAAAGACGGAATTTCTGTTGATCCACAGAAAATTGAAGCTGTAGTGAACTAGCCTAGACCAACCAATGTAACTGAAGTCCGAAGCTTTTTGGGACTGGCTGGATATTACAGGAGATTTGTCAAAGACTTCTCCAAAATTGCCCTACCATTGACTCAGTTGACACAGAAAGGGATATCATTTGACTGGACTGACCAAAGGGAATCAGCATTTCAAGAATTGAAAACTAGACTTGTGACTGCACCGATTCTGACTCTACCTTCAAGTACGGATGGTTATACTGTTTTTAGTGATACTTCTCATAAGGGTTTGGGATGTGTTTTAATACAGAATGGGAGAGTTATTGCTTATGCTTCCAAACAGTTGAGACCACATGAAAAGAACTACCCGACCCATGACTTGGAACTTGCTGCAGTAGTTTTTGCACTGAAAATCTGGCGTCACTATTTGTATGGAGCAACCTGTGAAGTGTATACTGACCACAAGAGCCTGAAGTACTTTTTCACTCAGAAAGAACTGAATATGAGACAGCGGAGATGGCTGGAACTGATCAAAGACTATGACCTACAGATTTTGTACCACCCGAGAAAAGCCAATACCGTTGCCGATGCTTTGAGCCGAAAATCGATCGGGAACTTAGCCGGTTTGCTGACTGGATAGAAGGAATTGCTTTGTGACCTTGAAAAGTCCGAGATTGAAATTGTTTTGAAAGAACAAGGCGGAACCTTAGCTGCTATTTCTGCTCAACCAGCATTGATTGAGGAAATTAAAGAAAAACAACAACTGGATGATTCATTGAAAAATGTTATTGAAGAAAGAGATTCAAAACCGAGACCGGGATTCAAATTTGAGAACAATGTACTGAAATTTCAAGAAAGACTGTGTGTACCAAATGATACTGAATTGAAAAGAAGAATTCTGCAAGAGGGCCACAATTCAAAATTGTCTATTCACCCGGGGAATACGAAAATGTACCAAGATCTGAAACAGAATTTCTGGTGGCCAGGAATGAAGAAGGAAATTGCCGACTTTGTGTCCAAATGTCTTCATTGCCAGCAAGTCAAAGCGGAACATCAACGACTTCTTTGGATTCTCGCAACCCTTACCCATACCAGAGTTGAAATGGGAGCATACCACGCTGGGTTTTATCGCTGGATTACCTCGCCTAAAAAGATATGGACTCTATTTGGGTTATTGTTGATAGATTGACTAAATCTGACACTTCCTACTGTCAAGACAATTTATAATGCGCACAAATTGGTCATTATCTATATTAACGAAATCGTGAGATTGTATGGAGTGCTGTATCTATTGTTTTACAGGATTGAAGTTTACATCGAGGTTCTCGCAAAGCCTCTGATCGCATTGGAGTCTTGAATTGAAATTTGAGTAGTGCCTATCATCCTCGCAGATGACGGTCGAAAGGACCATCCAGACTCTAGAGGATCTACTGAGAATGTGTGTCCTTGATTTTCAGGGAAACTGGGAAAGTCATTTGCCGTTGGCTGAATTCGCCTACAACAACAGCTACCATTCGAGTATCGGTATGGCGCCTTTCGAGGCATTGTATGGCAGAAAGTGTAGATCTCCAATCTGCTGGGCAGAAGTTGGAGATGGGCCGTTGCTTGGGCCCGAGATTGTGTATGAAACGACTGAAAAGATAAAACTGATACAGCAGAGACTGAAAACTGCACAGAGTAGACAGAAAAGTTATGCAGATGTCAGAAGACGGGATAGAGAATATGAAGTGGGTGATCACGTGTTTGTGAAAGTGACACCAATGAAAGGCCAGACTCGCTTTGGAGTCAAAGGCAAGTTAGCGCCAAGATATGTCGGACCGTATCAGATTATTGAGAAAATCAATCCGGTGGCGTATCAAGTTGCACTTCCTCCTGAAATGGAGCATATGCATAACGTCTTCCACATTTCGATGTTGAGAGATTATCTCCGGGACCCTTTCCATGTGATTGAGCCAACTCGGATAGTGCTTAGTGATGACTACACTTACAAGGAACGGCCTATACAGATTGTGAACCGACGGATCAAGAAACTGAGAAACAAAGAGATCCCGCTAGTGAAAGTTGATTGGCAGAACCATGGTGGTGTGTATGCCACTTGGGAAAGGGAAGATGACATGGCTAGGCGATATCCTGATTTGTTCCGAATCTGCTTTTCTTCGGTGAAGGTAACTCGAGTTTAGAGGACTAAACTCCTTATAAGGAGGGGACACTGTAACAACCCTCGTATCGATTACTGAATAACCACTGAATTATATACTGATCATTGCTAAACTGGACCGCTAATGACTGATAATTGGATTAACTGAAGTACTGAATGGACTGATTGAAATCGAAACTGAAATTGAATAAATTATCTATTGAATTGCATACTGCATCTGTTTGATTGATTGATTATCTGTTTGAATTCGTATGTTTAACTGCTAATTGAAGGCCTTATCGGCGGCCGAATTAGGAACCGTTTGATGTCTTAGAACCAGTAGAATATTTGTGATTTAATGGTATATTTATCTGAAAATTGATTAGGAATTATTAAATTAGATTAAATATTGATTAATTGAAGAATTAGTTTATTTACCAAAATGCCATTGTGAGTGGGGCCTTTGTTTATTCAATTCTATGGTGCCTTAGACACTTAGAGATACATTTTGATCAGCCATTTCCTTCCCCATAACCGACCTTAGAAGAGAAGTAGGGAGAATTGAGAGAGAGTTGAGTTCTTCTTGGAAATTGCTTGGAATTGGGATATAACTTGGCATAATTTAGCCTCCACACCTTGAAATTGAAACACTAGGTAAGAAATCCATCTTCTTCTTGTTGAGTTTAAACTTGTTCTTGCATGTTTCATGCTAAATTGATGAACTAAGTCATGTTTTAAGCTTAGCATATTAGATTGAAGTCAAATTATTGCATGCATGTTGAATTTGGGGAGTTTGGAGTGGATTTCATGGGCAAATACCACATGCATGTTCATAATCATGTACAAAGTCCATGTTTTCATCTTGTATTTCAACTATTGAGCTCATTAGAGCAAGATTTGAAGCTTGATTTTGGTTTAAAGTTCATGCATTGCATGTTTTGAAAGTGTTCTTGAAATGGGTTTGAATTTTTGGATTTAATTGACTCACTTTTGGAGCTTGAATTCATAAATTGGCTTTTGAAACTTGTTATACATTGTTTTGGGATGTATTCCCCAGAATTTGGGCCCAAGAGGTCGATGATTGAGTTGAGAATGCTTGGTTTGAGCTTGGGAGGCAAATCTGGAAATTCCAGATTTGGCTTCTTCGCTCGAGCGAAGGATTCCTCGCTCGAGCGACCAATGTTTCCTTTGAGCCACGCTCGAGCGAAAGATTGGTGGCTCGAGCGTAAAAAGCGAGCATCCAGTACTTTCTTGTTTTCATCAGACCGCTCGGCGAAGGAAGGCTTCGCCGGCGAACCCTTTTTTTAAGGCTTCGCTCGGCGAGCGAGCATCGAGCATCGTCGCGTAAAAGCGAGCACCAAGATTTTCTTGTTTCATCGACCGCTCGGCGAAGGATTGTTCGCTCGGCGAAGCCTTTTGATTTTGTAACCTCGCTCGGCGAAGGAAGCTCGCCGGCGAGACCCCTATTTTCAGCAACTTTTGAAAAATGCCTTCCAACTGTATTTTTGCATCCTCATCCCATCCTAGGCATTCTTAGGCCTAGTTTAAGACATCTTAATGAGGATTTAGACATAGAACCACACCGAGGAAATTTAGGGATTTAATTAATATCCTTCTGACTGTGAACTTAGTGTGTGTTCTATTTGTTAACTGTTTAGGGTTGGCTCTCGGGGACGCCATTTAGTCGCTATTAGCCCAATCTCTGTGAGTAACAATTGTGTAAAGATATGTTCAAAATGGCTATCTTTTGAATCTTGAATCAATTGTTTATTGAACCGATATTGTTCTTGAATGAATGTATGTGTATTCAATCTGTATTGTGGCATCCTTAGCATTGATTATTCTTTATTCTGAGCTCGGTTGCCCTCGTGGAACCATCTGCTTTATTGATTGATGGCCATCATTCTTTGGTCTGTTAAGGCACGGTCCTTGTGGACCTCTTTGTTTATAGGCTAATGGATGTACCACATATGGTGATTGGTGAAATCTTGAAGATGAAATCTTGTTTAATGAACTGATTTCATTCTCAGAAGGACATTCATTCATAACCTCTTTACATGTATGTTATTCACTGGGCTTTAGCTCACTGTTTATATATATATGTAGGTTCTCGTGACGGATCGAAGCTAGGAGCGTGGGTCGGTCCCAGTTTTGTCAAGCCGACCTATGTGCCTCCTTCTGCGAGGTTAGAGTTGCCATGCTATGGCTTGGGGTGTTTTGTGTCCCCGTCGGTCTCCTCCTTGTTTTGTACATTTGTATAGACTGTCTACCGTTATCTTTATCTTGTTGTCTAGGATTTGATCCTGTCGATTTGTAATCGATTGTATAGACTGTCTTCGCTCAATTGAATGAATGCATGAAAAATGTTTTTGACATACAGATTTCCACAACTCAATGGACACTAGTTATTTACTGTATTGGCTTCCGCCAGATACTCTGTTTGATATTCAGATATTGTTAAAGCCAGCCTTGATAATCTCGGATTCTTGGCGATTCTGATGCTAAACCCATAGGGCCGGGTTTGGGTCGTGACAATGTTAATGAAGGTGCATTGTCAATCTCATGTATGTAGTGGGTCTTCTGTGTGTGAGTGTTAAGAGTGTTTTTTTTTTTTTTTTTGTTTGATTGTCCAGTTTACTGTTATTTTGTAGTTTGTAATACGTTCATGTTTGGCTATGTGTGATTACGTTCACATGCACATTTGCAAGTATCCATGGTAACACTTTCCATTTTGTATTTTTTTTTTTTTGTGTGTTATTGCAATTGTAGGTGTGTTGGAGTTTTAATGGAATGTTGATGGATTACATGACGTTGGCAATGATTTGTTGGTAGGAATGGCAACGGGGCGGGGCGGGGCCGGGGATCACCCTCCCCGTCCCCGATCCCCGATGGTTGAATTTTCGGTCGGCCCGATCTCGACAGAGGACCTATCACCACCTGCACTTCACGGGATCGGGTTTCAGACTCGACCTTTCCGGCCAAAAAAAAAAAATTCGAAAAATCAACCAATTTTCCTCAACAACAACAACATCACCAAAACAAAATAAATAAAATAAAATAAAATAAAAAAATAGACCTGAAACAGATCTAAAAAAAACTCAACAACAACAACAACATCATCAAAACAAAAAAAAAAAAAAACAAAAACAGATCTGTAGAGAGGAGGGATGAGAGCGAGAGGAGAGAGACGCGGTGATGGTGCAATTGGGCCAGGTGGTGGGTGGTCGGCGACGTCGAGAAGAGAGTGGAGGCAGTGGCGCATGAGCTAGGCGGGGTGGTGGTCGGCGACATCGAGAAAAGAGGAGGATGAGAGGCGGTGGTGGTGGTGGTGGTGGTGCGAAATGGGCGCCTCGAGAGAGAGAAGTCGATGAGTTTGGTGGAGATGAAGGTCACTAGTGGTGGCCGAGAGTGTAATGTGAGTGAGAGATGAGAGGACCAAACAAATAATATAATACATAAATATATTATAATATATATAGTAACCCTACCTAAACAAATAAAAAAATATATATATATATATTATAATTACTCGGCGTGAGGGGGGGGATTAGTCGGGGCCGAGGCCGGTTGGAGGATCGATCCCGTCCGGCCCGAATATGTTCGGGGATTAAATTTTAAATACCATCCCCGTCCCCGCGGGGGTATTTTTCGGGGAAAACCCGCTTAAATCGGGGTCGGGATCGGGGATCCCCGTCGGGCCGGTTTCAAATTGCCATCCCTATTTGTTGGCTGTGTACATGTTCTTGAAAGTGCATGTTACTGAATGTGCATTCTCAGACTCATGTATGTAGTGGGTCTTGTGTGTGTGATAGTGTTAAGAGTGTTGGTTTTTCTTTTTTTGTTTGTTTAGTTTTATGTGAATTTGGATTTTTTAATTTGTTTCACGTTTAGTGATTAAGTTCATATCCACGTTGGCAAGCATCCAAGGTAACAGTTCCCTTTTTTGTAATTTTTTTAATTGTGTGTTCTTGCTGCTATCAATTGGACTAATAATTTGAAGTTACTATTGTGACGAGTAGTCGATGTAGGAAAGGATGTGACCGTGAGACGGATGGAGGACCCCGTTCAAATTCGACCGTCCAAACGTCAACCTGATTGGCCGTGAAGAAACAAAAGCATCTACTATACAACAAACAAAAAGGCAAACCGGCAATGTTAGGAAACTTGCAGTCGACTCGTCGAGGCTAATGTACCTACATCAACGACCCGCGTTTCCACATCATAAAACCACACAAAATGGCAACAATATCAACCCCCAAACTGTTGTTGGGCCAAGCTGTTTTTTAATGAAAGAAATTATGTTATTAGGAATTTTAAAATTTAATGGTGCTTTTGGGAATTATTCACCATTGAGTTTGTAATCAACAGTGTAGTAATTGTACCATTTTGGAATAGTAAAAATATTGGTTTAGCTCATAAAATTGTTAATTCATCTCATGTTTTTGATGGATTTGATCAAGTGAAAATGAAGTACCTATTATGGTGCAGTTCTTCTTGTGCATGAACATTGGGCTCGAGCGAGACTTGCCTCTGCTTTTGCTTCCAACATTGCTTCTCAGAAACCTCATCAATGGTAGTGGAAACTTGTCTGTCATGCTCGGACTCGACATAGGTTTTGCTAAAATCTTCATCTCTCTCTCTCTCTCTCTGGTCTCTGGATGCGTTCTGGTGTGTGATATTAACCATCTTTTTACTTCATTTTTGTTTTTGTTTTTATTGTGATTTTTTGCTGTGTAGTGCTGTTAATGTATGTTTTTATTTTGTTTTTATAAATGAGTGCACGTACGAGTGAAGGAGACTGATGGACTTTTTATCTACTTCAAGGTTGGAAGCTTCTGTTTGGCTTTACACTTTACAAATATATTTTTTCTTGGGACTTTTTCCCAATATTATACAGTTTTTACAATATATATTTTCCTTGAAAAAATAATAATTCTGTGTGAATTTAAAAAAAAATATATATTCAAATCAGTGATAAATGTTATGAATTTTAATTATTAAAGTGTTAAACTTTTCCATCAATCTGTAATTATTTTTGAAAGATAAGATTGATGTGTGTAATTTTTCTAAAATTTTATATATCATGTCCCTTTTCGTAGTCTTTGATTATAATATATTAAGGTGTTAATAATCGTTTAGTTATGACTTATTTACTTATATTTTTGTATTAATTATGACTCATTATAATATTAAATAATACAAAAGTTTTTTAATTATACAATGGTCCCATTTGGGGTGTGGTTTTTTTTTTTTTTTTTGTAGCTAAAATAGCCAAAAAATTGAAACACCTAATCACATCACTCTTTTTAACTTTTTACACATTTTTAAAAAAAAAAATCAAAAGTTTAACTAAAATAATCTCAAATACTCTTTATACATGGTGTTTGATAACTCACTACAAGAAAACTGGGCTTAAAAAACGGAACTATTTATGCATAAAGACACTTGTCGAAATCTCAAAAAAGCAGTATTTCTTGACGGCACCATTTGTCGTCTCAAAAAATCAGAGCATTTGCGACGACACCGTTTGCCGTCACAAAAAAGCAGAGTATTTGCGACGACACAATTTGTCGTCTCAAAAAATGAGAGTATTTGCGACTGTATTTTCTGCTGTCGCAAATACGCTGTTTTTTTGAGACGGCAAATGGTGCCGTCGCAAATACTCTGCCTTTTTAAGACGGCATATTCTGCCGTCGCAGAAAATGACTTTTTTTTTTTTTTTTAGTTAATATTTTTTAAATTTTAAATATTTTTTTAGATGCATCTTACTTAGATGTATCTAAAAAATAAAAAAATTATGAAAAAATATTTTTAAAAATTAATAAATACATAAAAATACCAAAAAAAAAATGTATTGAATTATTGTTTTTTTTTTTTTTGTATTTTTTGGTATTTAGTGAATTTTTAAAAGATTTTTTTTTACAATTTTTTTTACTTTTTAGGTATATTTATGTTAGGTGTGTGTAAAAATTTTAAAAAGTACTTAAAATATTAAAAAAATTCAGTAAAAAAATATAAGACGGAAAACAAGAAAGTATAATTTTCTCAAAAGAGTTTTTGGAAAACTCTAACTTAGCATAGTGATTGTGGTTTTGAGACAACTTCATATATATACAGTCACAAAATGGTTTGAATAAATGCAACAACATTTTTCTTTCGCAAAAAAAATTATGTTGTCTTACTCTTTTGATATAACATTTCTCTTTTTATTAATTTTTTAATCTTCCTGTCTCTCTGTCTCTATCTCTCTCTCTCTTCTCTTTATCTCTTTCACTCATCACTCTTCTTTCTCTGTCTGTCTGTTTCTCTCTCTCCTTTTCTCTTTGTGTCTCTCGCCTATCTCTCTTCTTTCTATCTCTCTCATCTGTCTCTCTCGCTCATCTCTCTATCTCTCTCATTTGTTTTCTCTCTCTCTTATCTTTATATCTCTCTCGCCCATCTTTCTTCTCTTTCTGTCTCTCTTTTTTTCTGTGTCTCTCTCTCGTTCATCTCTTTTCGCTCTATTTTGCTCTCTTTTTGTCTATCTCTCGCTCATTTCTTGTTTCTCTCTCTTTTTCTATTTCTCCCTTTATCTCTCTGTCTCTCTCTTTTTCTATCGTTCTCTCTGTCTCTCTCATCACTCTTCTATCTTTCTCTCTCTCTTTGTCTATTTGTCTATTTCTCCCTCACTATGTTCGCCTTGTTCACTCTCTCCCTCCCATATTCTCTATTTATCGAGCTCCTTCTCGATTTATCAATCCACTATAAGAAAATACACTTTTAGCAACCACTTTGTCTCTTTCCCGCATATCACTCTGTCTCTGTCTCTATCTCTCTTCTTTATCTGTCTGTCACAAAATTCAAATATTTAAAAAATTGATTTGAATTAAGTTTTGAAAAGAGTTTTGAATTATGTATTTGGTTGTGAGTTTTGAAAAGTAATGATTATATTTTGAATTGAGTTTTAAAAAATGGATGCAGAATTATGATTTGAAAGCTCAAAACAAATACCATACTTAAATCAATGGGTAGAACTATGACTACCACTACTACTGCCACTACTACTACCATTACCTTTTATCCACCATCGCCACCACTCCACTACCACCACTACCACTATTGCCACTATTACTACCATTACCTCTTATGCACCACTGCCACTCAATTTCCTCTACCACTACTACAACTTCACCACCAATCTCTTTCACCATCACCGCCATCACGCCCACCACCACCACCACCATCTCTTGTCCACCACATTCATCACTACTGCCACTCTTTCTCCTCTGCCACTCTCATTTTAGTAACCCCCTAAAAAAAAAGGGTCGTAGAAAAATATTTTTTATTGACAAAAAAAAAAAAATTTTATTTTAATGGGAAATATTTTTCATTAAAATATTACCCTTACTTCTAACAAAAAAAAAAAAAAAAAATCATTAAAATAAAAATGAAACAAATCTCTCTCACTCTTTGTTATTACCCCTACTCATCACTCTTTGTCTTTCTATCTCTCTCTCTCTGTCTCACACTATGCTCGCATTGCTCACTCTCTTCATCCCCTCCTATTGATTTACCGATCTCCCTCTCGATTATCGATCTCTTTTTTTTGTCTCTCTCTCCCACTCATCACTCTTCTCCTTGGCTTTCTCACCTCTCTTGCTCATCTTTCTTCTCTCTCTCTATGTCTCTCTCTCTATAGCTCTTGTTCATCTCTTTTTGCTGTCTGTTCATTTGTCTCTCTCTCTTTCTCTCTCTTTGTTTATCTCTCGTTCATTTTGTTTCTCTTTTTTTTCCCCCCCTGTGTATGTGTCTCTTTTTCTCTCTCACTCATCACTATTCTCTCTGGATCTCTCATCTCGCTTGCTCATTTTTCTTCTCTCTTTATATCTCTTATTCATCTCTTTTTGTTGTCTCTCTCTCTCTCTCACACTTATCTTATTTCTCTTTTTTATTTTTATTTTTATTTCTCTCTTTCTCTTTCACTCATCTCTCTCAAAAAATGAGTTTACGTTGGGTTTTAAACAGAAATCTAAAAAATTGACTAACAATATTTTTTTTAATTAATTGTTTTTACAATTTTTTTAATTAATTTTTTAAAATATTTTTTTTTTCAAATAAATATTTTTCAATAAATTTTTTTTCAATTAAAATGTGTATGATCTCATTGTCACAAATAATAAAAAAATAAATATAAATATTTTAAGCCTGGATAAACGTGTTTTTTAGTTTATGTTTTTAATTTTTTTAAAATATTTTGTTCAAACGCATTTGTAATTTATATTTTTCTAAAAATAAAAAAAAATCAATTTATAAAATTTTTGTAAACATAAATTAAAAATATAAATGTTATCAAACCTACCTTTTTCATACAATAATGTTTTAGAGCCCTAAATTGGGAGCACTAAAGCATCACTAATGATGTGGCACAGAAGGTCTCACCAAAGTGATGTGATGTTTTGACTTGAGTTTGTTTTTTTTATTAGTCCATTAATACTATTAATGATCAAAAAATTAATGGAATGAATCACCACCCAATTTTCATATGAGCCAGTTATGCTTGATGTGGCGAAAAAAAAAACAAAAGAAAGCACAAAATCTGATTCCCGCTCATTTCCCCCGTCCCCCTCAACCAAAAATCCCCAAATCTCAAATCCCTAATTTTTGAACCAAAAATCCCATCTCTCTCTCTCGCGACTGTGAGTACGGCAGACGACGGCGTCGAGCGACGGGGTTAAGGAGCCTCACTCTTTTGTTTTTCACTCCGTTGGCTTTCCCTCTGCTGCTCTCATTCCAGTGGCGAAGGAGCTGCTCAGGGACCACCGCAGC
Organism: Camellia lanceoleosa; assembly: GCA_025200525.1. Taxonomy (NCBI): domain Eukaryota; kingdom Viridiplantae; phylum Streptophyta; class Magnoliopsida; order Ericales; family Theaceae; genus Camellia; species Camellia lanceoleosa. The sequence continues at coordinate 26,570,078 of CM045761.1, forward strand.
CATTAATAGCAGGCTCGAAGCTTTCAGCTTCAAGAACATCGGTCCGCTCAGATTCGCATGATTGAAGAGACTCTCCGATTCGCCGGTGTTCCTGGTGCGGTCTAATTTCTTATATCTTTCTGTCTATCTGAATATATTTTGATGATTTCATTTGATTTAAATAAACAGGACATTCTTATATTTTGCAATTGTTTTGTTGAATCCATGATGGAATGCGAAGGTGATTACATCTGTGGCGGGTGGATTTTTGACCAAGGTCAGTTACAATTCTACTGAGGAAATTTTGAGCTTTGCTAAGTTGTTCAACGATGAACTCACACTTGATAATATTAGCGGGTTGAGCTTTATTATCATTGATTGTGCATTACGCTGTATCCTAGCTATTTTATGTAGGTTTACTATCATACCACCGTGAGTACGGGTGGCCTTTTTAATTTTATGGTGTAAAAGATCTGGGTAAGTTCGGACACAGCTAAGATTGGGCTGTCTGGTCTATCTTCGCAAATCTCACGGCTTGTTTTGAGGTTGACTTGAACTTTTTGACCTGCTTGTGCTCTAGTTTGAATTTATGACTTAGATGATTGATTTTTCCTCAACTTGGAAGAAAGATATTGTGGATTTATTCTGATAAATTGTAGTGTCCTTGAAATAGTTTAAGCCCCTTGAAATGAGACTTCTGGAATTCACAAAAGTTGTGCCAGAAAGTGGTGTGGGGCTGTAGAGGTTTGGATGAAACATGTACTTCTTGCTTCCCATTTCTTGCATGTTCATTGAGTTTGCTGTCTATCAAGAGTTTTACTTTCTATTATGAATTGATATATTAGCTTTTTATTCAGGCACATGTACTGTTGAAGCAAAAGAACCTTGAGAAAGAAGAAGGTAGGTTTGTAAAAGTGGCAATTTTTTTAATAACTAGTTACTGCTCTATATTTTTCATGCTTTAGGTGATACTGATAATAGGAGTGCTTCTCCTATTGGTTTTTTTTTTTTTGATGCTACAGCTGTCCTCATTATGAATGGTCAAATTCGTGAAGAAAGGCAAGAAAAAACCGGGGAACTTTTGGAAGGGTCACAAGGAGCAAGCGACTCAAGGATGTCACAGATGTTGCCAGATTCTAAGGATGTTAACCAACTAGTTGGTGATCGCTTGCATGGGATGTCGAATGGTGTTACTTCCCTTGCATCTTTATTTAGAGAATCCATGGTGAAATTCTATTTGTCTTTGAAATCTCAAAGCCAAGTTCCACTAGTTGTAGTGATTACCCTTGTTATGATTCTTCTATTGATGCGGGTAAATACTTCTTAACTTTCATGAGTATCTTTCCAATTTACATTGAGGGTAATTGGGTTAAGTTATTCTTTCATTTGAATTAGGAATTTGGTTCATTTTGCTTATGACGATAGTTGTTCTTATTATGGTTGAGGGGTGATCCATTTTTGGATTTCTTGTTAGAGACAATCCAAGATGTTTTACTGCTGAAGTGTTTATATAGTCTTAATTTATTCATTCGCGCCATTGTTGTTCCATGGTAGTTATTTAAACCATCTTGCTAAATGATAGGGTACGTTTTCTCTTTTATCTCAACCATTACCTGCAAATTTGTTTATGGGTTTGAATTTTGATTTTTCGTACAATGATGCATGACTTAAATGGCATAGAGTAGTATGTTGATTTTTCATAGAATTCAATTTTAAAAATTTCTGTTGTTTAGTATTATGTTAAAAATTCAAGCCATTTACATATCAATATCAATTCAAAATTCAATTCTTCTTGTTTTTGAATAAATTTTAATGTGTTGGTTATATATTAATGTTATGATATCAGCCTAGAAAGGAATTATCTTTGAAAGTTTTAGTATTCCTTTAATGCTATTATAAATTGATGGACATGACTGGATCATATCTGCAATGTGTGCAAGAAAGTCCATCTTGCCCCATAAGATAATATTTATTGGAAATTATTTTATCCTTGCTATTTGGAAATATACCTTGTTTAGACAGTGAATTATATTGTGGATGTCTTAGGAGGCGCACTTGATGTAAATAGTCTTTCAATATTTTAATAATAAGTATTGCCATAATGCTAGAATAAGTTGTTGAACATGACTGGAAATCTGTGGTGTGTGCAAGAAAGTCCATCTTGCCTCTTAGTTAATATTGATTGGAATTTAGTTTGTCCTTGCTGTTTGAAAATATACCTGGTTTAGTTTGGGGGTGAAGTATATTGAGGGTGTCTTAAATATGTGCACACACGAAGAGTGTAACCCTTATATGTAGGGTAAAAATGAGCTGGGCCAAACCAATTAGTGGGTTCCTCATTAGTTTCAGTGAATTCCTACTTCATTTGATCTTGGCTTGAGCTGGATTAGTTGGATTCTATCTAGTCCCAGAGTGCTTCTTAGCTTGTTAAGCTGAGTTCATGTTGAACTGAACAAATTAATGAGCTTCAAACATGAGAATTACAAAAATAGTTATCTTAATATTTTTTTAACCTTTTTCCCCCTATTAGTTATTGTACGGCAGCTGCCATGTTGCACATGTAGGACAAATTTGCTTGGTGAGACTAGTTTTTTTCTTGTTATGTGCTCCATTCTGTCTTTGAGCTGGTTACCAGGATTTAATTTTCCCACCTATCCGAGACCTTGCTAGGAAAGATGCAGCACGAGCACACATTCTTGAAAGCACAACTGAAAGATCTAGAGTACTTCAGAAGGCAGCAAAGATGATAGGTAACTGTATATCTGCCCATTCTTCATTATGCTGATAAATGTTCATTTAATTTTCATTTGTTTTTTTTATTATTTTAAATTCAATTTGTAAATCTGAAAGATACATTTCAATCTGGAAGATGAGAAAATTGATGTTGAGCTTGTGCTAATCACAAGTTGTGTACAACATTGCTGGCCTGGCCTTGCATTTTAGAACTTGGCATTTGTGCTTGTGAGATTATGCTTGTGGACTCGGGACAACCTTGTTACTTGTATTTGTTTCTATAATATATATACACATTCCAAGGTCTTGTTTGCTATTGCATTATGAAAATTTCAAATTCTAGCATCGTCCACTGAAAGATAGTAGACAATTGCGAATTGCATCAAAACCCAATGCAACATTGTGAAACGATAAGTTGCATGGACACAAATTTGGAATCTCTCGTAATATATATATATTTTTTTATATTTTTGGTGGGAAAAAAAGAAGAAGATAAAGGCATTATTTAGTAGTTAATTTTTTATGTTTTTTTCTGTAATTAAAATATTAACACCATTATATTGTCATTAATTATTTTTATTTTATTATTTTCAGATATTTTCTGAGTAACAGTTTGCTTCTTGTGGAATGCGGGCATGTAAAGATTGTGACCAACTTTTATTTTTGTAACCAACGGAAGAATGACGAAAACTTTTGATTTTGATTTACGTTATTTAGATTTGTGAATAACATTATGTATGTATTATGCGATATTATATAGTGGGATAATTTTTATTGTTAAGAATTTTTATTAATGTATTGTTATGAATGGAATAACATTATGAATTTTTATTATGTGTCAACTTTTGTTTATGTATGTATTTATATTATTATGTAATTATCAGTTTTTTTTTTATAGTTATTTTTTTATTTAATATAGGTTATTTTCATATTTTTAATAATTTTAATATAGTTTTTTTTTTTGTGGAGACGGTAGCATAGACACCGTCTCAAAAAGAAAATTGAACTAGGGTTTTTTGCGACGGTAGCTTTACTGTTGCAAAAGATAGGGAATTGGCTGAAATGTAACACCTTTAGCGGTGGTATTATTCTCGTCGCAAATAGTCCTTTAGTGACGGTTCAGGTGCTATCGCAAATAAACCTTTAGCGATGGTGGTTTTTGCCATCGCAAAAGACCTTTTTAGCGACGGTAACACAGTGCCGTCTCAAAAAAAAATTCAGATTTTCACGCGTCATTTGCAATAGAATTTTTCCGTTGCAAAAAAGGCATTTTGCTGTCAAGAAACAAAAGGCGACGGCGTTATGCCGTCGCTAAAGTCCTTTTGCAACTCTCTTTGTTGCGACCCCCCACTTGCCATCGCAAAAAGTCACTTACCGTCACAAAAAACTTTTTGAGACGACGTTTGGGTTATTTGCGACGGCATTTTGCTGTCGCAAAAAATCAATTTTTTTGTAGTGACTCATTCTTTTTTTTTTAGTTAGGACTTATAAAGAATTTAATTATGACATTTGTAATTTTTAATTTCATAAATATCATAACTTGCATTATAGTACTATAGCATTTTCCATTTTCTTATGATAAGTATATCATTGAATTCTCTTTCAGAAACGAAAGGAAAAAATTTACAATTTCAAGTTATTTTTAAATGAGAAATAATTCATTCATCGAAGTCCTTGTTTGGCTATCATTTTGGGACTAAAAAAGTATAAAATGATAAAATAGGTTAATAAGACAAAATATCACATTTAACCCATAATCATTACACTTTTCTCTTACAAAAGTCAAAAAAATCAAAAAATTCAAACCAAACGAAGCTAAAAAAATTTCAATACAAAAAATTGACTATATTAGTCAATGCCAAACAAAGCTTAATTGAAACTTCTCAATTTCATCTCCAATAACATGACTAAGACTCGCGTAAAAACACACCTACACTCCCCTCTCTCTCTCTTTCAAACTATATTTTCATCTACATCATTTGAGTAGAATTAGGAGACTCAATTAGAGACATCTAACCGGACTCCTTTTAAACATTATGCTCCGATAATTTTTTATTTTGGCAACAATTATGCTCCATTAATTTGATCCAGAATAATATAACATGATAAATATCAACTATTTTTTTGTTTTGGTCAAACGGTCAATTATATAAATTTAACCCTCTTATCACATTATTATATTATAATTTATAATGTAATAAAAAAAAAGGTCAACCTTTTCCTCTTTTTTTATTTTATACATTTTTCTTGTAACAATATGACATATACACATATATAGGTTAGATCTATACTAGTACAAAAAAACAAACATCTTTATTAGAGTAGATGTCATAAAAAAATAATAATTTGAAAATGTCCCCAGAACATTATAATTGATATAAATTGCTTCATTCTTAAAAATATTCTTAAAAAATGATAACTATTATAAACTGCTACAAATAATTATTATAATTAATTATAAATTATACACATGTCTATCTCTAGTTATATTATATATAATATAGGAAAAAATTCAATTAAGTGTATATTTTAAAAAAAATTACAAATAAATAGTAAAGTTTATATACATTAATAATTAAAGTTGAAATTTGTTTTATGAATAATAATTAAAAAGTTCAAGTATGATGCAGTGATAACTGGTGGATTTGGGTGAAATGTATCATTTTGTATTATAGATGTAGATATATAGATTGGACAGCAACAAGACCTATAAATTGGGAGAACTTGTATTTTGCTCCATGAGCAAATCCAATAATTTGAAGCTGGTTGGATAAAATAGTGAATCCTACCGTGTAAAATAAGCCATTTGCATTGTCTCTTCGAAAGAGTTACAAAAGTAATTGGAGCTAAATGATAAAATCTTGAGAATAAATTTAAATTTTAAATTCGAGTCATTCAAAAGAATCATTAAAGGTCTGCATGATCATTAACTATAAGGCCTTAGAATTAGTCAAAATACACAATTTAGCATGAACACCGACTTATTAAAATAAAACAAAAAAGAGAAATTACAGTTCAATTGATATTTTCAAAGATAATTATAAATAAATAGTAAATTTTATAAATATTAGTAATTATAATTATAAATTTTTTCATGAATTTATAACAAATTTATCTCCAAAATTATAAATTTATCTCCAAAAAAAAAAAAAAAACCCAAACCAACAAATAACTTCTCATAATAAGTTTGGTCACTCAGTTACTCCGATAATATTTATTCATGATTGAGTGGATGGGTGATTCATTTCTATGTTTTTTTTAGAGTGAGACATCAATACCCAACCCAACTGTTTCCAATGATTTAATCTATATTTTATGATCGAACTTATGATGATCTTCAGAGGACCCCCCCAACTCTTCCAAATTCCAATGGAGGAGGTGAACATGACCCACTTCACCACCATTACACTCTACGCAAATAAATACCAACTATAAAAAATTAATAATAATAATAATATCAACACAAAATAATTACGTAGTAATGGAAGTATTAAATTTTTATTATTTTTTTTGGGTTAAAACAAAGCATATCACTAAAAATTAATGAATAGTCTGGGATACAAGAAGTATAAATTTTATTTATATAATCTAATGCATAAATTATTTATATTTCTATTATTTTATAATTATTTTGTGTTAATGTTATTTTTCTCCAGTTGTCTAATGAAAAAACCTATGGTTTATGCTAAATCACATTATAAGTGCTAGAAATAATCTTTAGTCATAATACATAATTGAATTTACTCTCCAAACAAGATCTTTTGTTTCTTGTTAATCACAAATATATATGAACATAAAAATTTATATAAGTACATACGATATACTAAATTCATTTTAATTTGAGTCTACACTTTACTAATATGAATGCAACGTTCACTTTCTAAAATTATATATGTAAAAATATATATGTTTTATAACACAATTCCATCACATATAATCGAAGAGCTTATATGAGCGTCTAAGAATTAGATTTTTCATGTATTTTCTTTTCTTTAGATGGAAGAATAAGCATCAAATACTTGCATCAAATACTTCAATTACATCCATCCAACTTAAGCACCAACCAGCCTACTCAAAATTTAAGGGGAAAAAAGTCAATAAATTTTTTTTCTTTTTTTCCACCATAAATTCTCACCATCCAAACACACAAACCTACATGTTTCAAAATTTACTTTTTAGTGAAGAACAACTGGGGTCTTCCACATATTCATAGGAACAAAAAGGGTAGGCTTCCAACCATCCATGGCTCCACCTGTCTCTCTTTCTCTCTCTGAGTAACTCTTTCTGCAGTAGCAACCACCACACACTACATACTTTGGGATGTTTGGGAACAAATTTTTTAAATTTTTTTGTTTTTTGTTTTTTTTCACTAAAAGACAAATTGGTTACAAAATTAAAAAAAATAAATCCAAACAAAATATCGCATCAAACCCCATAATCATTTCACTTTTTCTCTCACAAACATTACATCCAACCATAAAAAAACCCAACTATCTTCCCAAATACAAAAAAAAATTTCTCCAATAATATCTTACAACTAAAAAAATCTACAAAAAAATCCACTTCTCAAACATCCACTTTATATATATATATATGCAGAACTTTCCAAAATAAACCCTAAGGCCTCTTCAAACTAACTTCTGGTAAGGGATGGGCAATTTAGTAATCACAGTATGAGTGGATTGATAAATATTATTTCTTTTCCAACAAGAAAGCAAAACGTCAACTAAGGTTTCAGGCACCCTTTCTTCTGGCACTGAAAAACAGAGCAAAAAGAAAAGAAAGAAGGGGCTTTTCTCAAAATAAGCCTTTTTTGCATTGTAATTCTCAAACTAGGCCAACTTCTGACGGAATTTCAAAACTAAGTTAAAGTGCTATTTCCATTCGCGTTTTTACTGTTAGGAGCGCAAAATTAGATAAACAGTAAAATCGCTATTACAAATAGCGATTTTGATTAAGAACTCGCTTTTACAAATCACGCTTTTAACATAAAAAAATTTTATGAAAAAAACGCTATTTAGAATCGCGCTTTTACTATGTATATATATATATATATATATTTTTTAAAAACACGATTTGAAATCGCGTTTCTACTATTCACCCACAAAGCCAACCCACACGCTGCGCACACACACCAATCCCCACAACACTCAAGCATCATTCAAATAATATAATTTTTATATATAATAATAATTTATAATAATCAATTATATAATTTTTATAATTTTCATAAATATAAATTATTTTTAGGTTATGAATGATTTGATTTATAATACGTATGTAAAGATAAAAAATTTTATAATCAAAAATAATTTTTACAATTTTTATAATAACAAATAATTTATAATACGTATGTATTATAATTTTTTTTGTAATAATTTATATCATTATGTATTATTTAAATCTTTACATTTTTATTTAAAATTTTTCTGATAAATCCATCTTCACATTTTATAATACGTATGTATTATTTAAAAATAATTTATAAAAATTTATAAATAATACGTATGTAAATAATTTAATACGTATCTTCACATTTACATTTACACTAAACCCATCTTCACATTTACATACGTATGGTTTAAGGGTATATTTTTTGATAAATGACTTAAATAATAAATCAAACCATCCATAACCTAAATTTTTTTACCCTTACATACGTATGGTTTAAATAATTTATAAAAATTATTGTCATACGTATGTAAAAATCAATTATAAAAATTGCAAAAATTATTTATAAATTGCAATTTTTAAACCATACGTATGGCTTGGTATAGGTGCGGGTTCAATCCACGCCAACTCCTTTTTTTTTTTTTTTTTTCACTCACTCTATACTTTATATATTTATTATATAATTTTTTTATCAAAAAAAAGTAAAACAATTGTTTGGTTAACTAAAATTTTTTTCTATAAAATACAATTTTTTTCAAAATGTCAACATAATTGTTTAAAAAGTATTCAGTCTATTTGGTTTGAATTTTTTGGATTTAGTTATTTGAAAACTGAGTTTTTTGATTTTCGTTTTTTTTTTTGTTTTTATTTTAAACATTTTTTTTTTACTTTTTTAGATGCACCTTAGTTATTTCTATCTAAAAAGTAAAAATTTTTAGTACTGATAAATAATTTTTGATAATAATTTTTAAATAATTTATAATCAATTTATAAATAATTTTTGCAATTTTTATAATCAATTTTTACATACGTATGGCAATAATTTGATTTATTATTTAAGTCATTTATCAAAAAATTTACCCTTAAACCATACGTATGTAAATGTGAAGATGGGTTTAGTGTAAATGTAAATGTGAAGATACGTATTAAATTATTTACATACGTATTAATTATAAATTTTTATAAATTATTTTTGAATAATACATACGTATTATAAAATGTGAAGATATACTGTAAAAAATTTTAAATAAAAAATGTAAAGATTTAAATAATACATACGTATTATAAATTATTATAAAAAAAATTATAATACATACGTATTATAAATTATTTGTTATTATAAAAATTGTAAAAATTATTTTTGATTATAAAATTTTTTATCTTTACATACGTATTATAAATCAAACCATTCATAACTTAAAAATGATTTATATTTATGAAAATTATAAAATTTATATAATTGATTATTATAAATTATTATTATATATAAAAATTATATTATTTGAATGATGCTTGAGTGTTGTGGGGATTGGTGTGTGTGCGCAGCGTGTGGGTTGGCTTTGTGGGTGAATAGTAGAAACGCGATTTGAAATCGCGTTTTTAAAAAAAAAATAAAATAAAATTATATATACAGTAAAAGCGCGATTCTAAATAGCGTTTTTTTCACAAATTTTTTTTATGTTAAAAGCGTGATTTGTAAGAGCGAGTTCTTAATCAAAATCGCTATTTGTAATAGCTATTTTACTGTTCATCTAATTTTGCGCTCCTAACAGTAAAAACGCGAATGGGAATGGCGCTTTAACTTAGTTTTGAAATTCCGTTAGAAGTTGGCCTAGTTTGGGAATTACAATGCAAAAAAGGCTTATTTTGGGAAAAGCCCCAAGAAAGAAGTGACTAGTATGAATAGTAAGAAAATCAGAAATCACTGAACTGAGACACTAGGAAAAGAAATGTTATTAGGCAGTGTATACTTGCAATTATTGCAATTATATGTTTCGAGATGCCATAACATATTGCAAATTTAATATGAATAATTCTATGAACCAGACAAAAAGAAGCAAAAATTATCCAAAAATTGAAATCAAAAGTCCAGATTCATAGATGATATGGTCTCACACATACAACTTTGATTTTACACCATAAATTTAACATTCTGGACATTTTTTTGGTTTTGTTTTCATGCTCCATAGATTTTTTTCTTTTAATATGTCAAGACAAACAAAAATATTTTAAAACATAGAATTCTTGGTATAGGCAAGAGATTAAATGCCCATTTATTTGGTGTCACTGCTGAAAATTGATAATATAAAAATAGTTAAAAACACTCTTTCTCCATATATCAAATAATTATTTTTTTAAAAATTATTTAAGTTACTCATAAGCTATAAGCAGAATTATTATCAAACAATCTTGACATGGATTCACAACATAAAAATAAAAATAAAAATAAACAAATGAAACAAGCTATAAGCAACACTAAACACTATAATAACTTAACAGATTGTAGATCATAACTTTCAATAATATTCAAGAAAAATAAAAGATATTTTTCAAATAAAAACAACTTTCTACGAGAGCTGAAAGCTGAGAAGCATGCCCTAAACAACTTTTTAATATGAACTTATGTGACATCAAATAAACTGAAACAAACTCAAGTTATTTCATCATAAATTACAAGCAACATATTATTTCTAATTAAACTAAAACTAGAAGTTATAAGTTACAACTAATAAACTGAAAGAAACAGCTCCTAAATGTGTTCATACAACTGAAGTTAGGGAGGGGGACAAGTGTATTGTAGTGAGAAACAGGCAATGTACATGACATAGATACAATATTTAATGGTTATGGATGGCCCACACATATGAAAAGTATACCCAGAATAAAATCTCGGGCATCCAAGGATTGCCAGTTTACTAACCTTTCCCCACTTTGCTTTTGGTAGATGTAAAATGATTATCAATTCATTTCATGTCACAACTGTAGGGTTCAAAGTCCATTGATCTTTTCATCCCAACCACTGATCTCTTTGACTCGGGTCCCATCTTGTTATCATAATCCCCATGATCAATAATCTTCTCTTCTTCCTTCTGGGCTTCACTTTCTTCATCTGTAAAATCTGAGATGGTTTTTACAAAAATGGATTCTGAGAATAGAGACAAAAAGTGAGTCCGACTTGTGAAATTCACTATATATGTAGGACCTGCCATTTATCTCGCATCTTTGTATCCCTGTGGAAAATAATCTGTCCACTTACCTCTACTCTTTTAAGTGCAAAGCGTGGCAGCAATGTTAAACAAAAGAAATCTAAAATCGTGCTCATTTAAATCCGAACTTTTTTACGGTTGTTTTTTGTTGTTGTTTTTGTTGTCTTCGTTTTGTTTTTTTTTCTTTTTTTCTTTTTTTGGTTAGGTTTAGTATTTTTAAAATTTTCAAGTCCCAAAAAACAAAAGAAAAGTAAAATCAAAAAATTGAGGCCAAGCAGGATCATCATGAAAAAGCGAAAGAATCTTTAACTCGATTTAACAAAAATTAATCCAAACTAGTCATGCTTGTCTGAGAAAAAAATTGAAGCATGAAGCAATTTAAAAAAAAAAAACTTAAAGATGGTTTAAATAAGTGATGAAAGAAAATTATACGAGGCGGTTGCTAGAGAAAATTGAAGAAGGCGCTTAATGCACATTCCTTCAATGCTTGGAGTTAAACTTCTTTCTCATGGAGTTTAGATTGGGCCCAATGCGATTCAGACTCTAGCCCTACAATCGGCTCTCTTCGTTCGATGAGCAAATGGCACGATTTCGATCCGATTTAGATGGCAACACCCCACTCAATTGACAAGAATCAGAAGTCTGGCCATCTGGTTTGTAAAATCCTTTGAAAGAAGCATCTTCATTCTGCATAACACAAATTATGTCTGTATTAAACTGAGAAGCATAGTTGTTTAGAAGCAAATTCATTTGCTAGAAATACTTTCCTAGTGCGGTAAATAATCAAAGAGCCATAGAAACAAAAGAATCTTGTATCTCAAGGATGAGTATAAAGATATAAATAATGAGTCAATGCTAGTAAAAACAAAAATAAGTACAAAGCACACCTCACAAATGTCTGATATTTTTCCTTCAAATCCGAAGCTTACATGGAGCACCAAGGAAGCTTTTGCGATTCGAACTTCGAGCTCTGTTTCCAGACGGTCCATCTCCGGCACCTCTTCTTTGTGGCTCTTACGTAAGAACACTACTAGCACATTCACCTTCTTGATTACAAAGACACGAGAATCTTGAACATTGTCTCTGTTCTCGGTGCTTGGCCGAGGTATTGGTTCGATATGTTTGCCTCTAGTTTTGTATGGACTTGTACTAATTTGTTTAGAACTTGAAACTTGCAGATTACGTGATGATTTTCTTCTAGAAAATTCAGTTTTAATTCTTGAACAACTTTTGTAGTCTTATCCTTTGCCATGTTGACCCTCGATTTGACCTTCGGCCAGACATCATATACATGATTCCAACACCTAGTCCCCAACTGAAAGTTGAATTGTCTATAAGGAATAATATGAATTAGATATGTAGAAGTAGAATTCAAAGCTGTCAAAACTGTTGCACTCTTTTGTAGCAGAAACTACCAAAGAAAGACTAATTCATCACAAACTAACAAACCAAAATACGTGCAAATATGCAGAAATTATAAGTTATTCGCTGTGAGAATGTAAACCATCTGATGACACATTTTTGTCTCAATAACTTCTCGAAACATTTAACCTAGTGATTTCAACAAACATGAATGATGTTGCCACCTTGTTCACTCACTGGATTCTTTTGCATATAAATGCTAGCCCATACGTTGGAGGTTATTATACATGGAGTCAGGTATGGGTATCGGGTGCGGGTATGTGTCTAAGTGTACAATTCATTTAATCCCATGTCATGCAACAAAAGTATTTGTATTTTTTACTATACTTCATTAATTTTCTAAGGTAAAATGGTGTTCAAAAGGTGTCATAAAGAATTTCATCCATAATGTGGGGGGTTTTATACATAGATTTATGATTAACTCAAATTCCAGATATGCTTACTAGGTGAAAGTCCAACTACACATGTCGGACACATCCTATACCCTTACCCAAAGGTTGAATGTCCGACACGGTACTTCATGCATTTAGAAGAGTCCACATAACATAGGTTGGAGGATTGGTACAGTTATTTATACATCTATCACTTGTAGAAAAAGTACCTATCACATGTATTATGTATAACACATGGTCAGCATGGATGGAATTGACAATATCATTCTGTATAATAAAAGGGATGACAAGCTGAAGTTGGACTTCTCAAGTAACATCATGATGGTGCACTCAAGTAAGAGATGCGGTAGCATGTATTTACTAGCTTCGCCCAAAAAATCATCAAACACTAAAATGTGATGAAAAATCTTTTAATATCCTCTTGTGGGACAATGTGATCGACTATTGATATGGACATAGATCACACAACAAACATCCTGCTCAACATTTGGATTTCGGTTACATGTTTATACAAATCTATGAATAACAAGACATAAAAGAAGTGAGTGAGTAAGACTATAAAGTGATTTGAGAAGAAGTACTTACGACAATGTCCATTGGTTAAAATGTTTGTTGACTTAGTGAGAGCACCATTCACAAGAAAAATACAGCTGATTTAAGTGTCATGCACATGCTAGGTGATGAGCTTCTTTCCTTTTGAAAATTAGATTCAAGTGTCACTAGATTTCAAAATGTGCATTAGAGAGTCATAAGAAGCTGAAACACCTCTGAAGTAAAAGTATTTACGGAAAGACCAATTGGTTTTTGAAAACTATTGTTTGTATCATGCATACCACTAAAGGATCACTACTCACGAGTGGTTCCTCAAAAAACTTGAGTTACGAATTTCTCTTGTATGACATATTGAGAAAATAGTATTCTCTCGTAGATTAGTGCATTGGAATAGCATTATTGGCGCCATTGAAATATGAAGACAGATTCAAGCTACTGATCAAACCCCGCATATTGAACTTAACAATGGGAAGATGACACACATCTTGCATGGGTTTGCTCGGATCACATTCAAAAAATGTTTTCTAAGGATTTAGATCATCACAATTCATACATACACTTCAAACAAAATGTGAATTTCACTTGACAACAGGGTTTCATCAACTTTCATACATAATAGTTTCATTGGTAGATATCCCTTATAATTGACAGGCAACATTAACAAGAAATGACCAAAAATATGAGCTATTTGCTGAAAACAACTTTGATGGGCACAATCATAAAACTTAGAAAAACAGTCAGTTCCCCCAATAATGCACAGACAAAAGGGAAAATTATATCGGTAGTCCCTAATATTTTAGCCATAAAACTTAGAAAAACAATCAGTTCCCCCAATAATACATAGACAAAAGGGAAATTACATCGGTAGTCCTATATTTTAACCATTGTGTTATTTTAATCCTTGTAATTTCAATTGACTCGATTTTGACCCTCAATTTATCATTTTGTCTCAATTTAGTCAATTAATTACAATTGTTAGTTTTTTTTGTCCTTTTATATAATATGAAAGCAGCACATAAGTAGCATGTGTTATGCTTTTATCTGAAAAATTGTAAACTTATTCAACTCAATGAATTAATCTCAACCAACCTAGCTATCATTTTCCTACCAATTTGACACAAGATCGAAAATTTATAGTCAAAATCGAGCTAACTGATATTATAGGAACCAAAATTACACAAATAGCAAAATGCAGAGACTACCGATGTAATTTACCTAGACAAAAACAAATATGGAGTTGATCAATTCACATCCACACCCGATTAGTATCAAATTTGACACAAATATATTCATGCATATACTTCATGTGTGTGTGTGTATTTAAGTATATATCTAACAGGAATCCAACCTTTGGAAGAACATGATTTGCATTTTCCAGGCGAATTCTTGCTAGTTCGCCTCTTCTTCAAGCAAACAGCGAATTTCTTTCCACTCTTACTCTGATCAAAACCCCCACATTTTCTCTCTACTTTTACAAAGACACCAGAATCTTGAACATGTATGTCTGTATTAAACTGAGAAGCATAGTTGTTTAGAAGCAAATTCATTTGCTAGAAGTACTTTCCTAGTGCGGTAAATAATCAAAGAGCCACATAAACAAAAGAATCTTGTATCTCAAGGATGAGTATAAAGATATAAATGACGAGTCAATGCTAGTAAAAACAAAAAAAAGGACAAAGCACACCTCACAAATGTCTGATATTTTTCCTTCAAATCCGAAGCTTACATGGAGCACCAAGGAAGCTTTGCGATTCAGACTTCGAGCTCTGCTTCCAGACGGTCCATCTCTAGCACCTCTGGGCGTGGCTCTTCTGTAAGAACACTACTTGCACATTCACCTTCTTGATTACAAAGACACGAGAATCTTGAACATGTATGTACGTATTAAAGCGAGAAGCACGGTTGTTTAGAAGCAAATTCATTTGCTAGAAGTACTTTCTAGTGCGATAAATAATCAAAGAGCGAGAGAAACAAAAGAATCTTGTATCTCAAGGATGAGTATAAAGATATAAATGATGAGTCAATGCTAGTAAAAACAAAAATAAGGACAAAGCACACCTCACAAATGTCGATATTTTTCCTTCAAATCCGAAGCTTCGTGGAGCACCAAGGAAGCTTTGCGATTCGAACTTCGAGCTCTGCTTCCAGACGGTCCATCTCCGGCACCTCTTCTTTGTGACTCTTCTGTAAGAACACTACTTGCACATTCACCTTCTTGATTACAAAGACACAGAATCTTGAACATGTATGCCCTTATTAAGCGAGAAGCCGCAGTTGTTTAGAAGCAAATTCATTTGCTAGAAGTACTTTCTAGTGCGATAAATAATCAAAGAGCGGAGAAACAAAAGAATCTTGTATCTCAAGGATGAGTATAAAGATATAAATGATGAGTCAATGCTAGTAAAAACAAAAAAAGGACAAAGCACACTTCACAAATGTATGATATTTTTCCTTCAAATCGAAGCTTCGAGGAGCACCAAGGAAGCTTTTGCGATTCAGACTCGAGCTCTGCTTCGACGGGTCCATCTCCGGCACCTCTGGTGGCTCTTCATAAGAACACTACTTGCACATTCACCTTCTTGATTACAAAGACACGAGAATCTTGAACATGTATATACGTATTAAACCGGAAGCGGAGTTGTTTAGAAGCAAATTCATTTGCTAGAAGTACTTTCTAGTGCGATAAATAATCAAAGAGCCACGAAACAAAGGAATCTTGTATCTCAAGGATGAGTATAAAGATATAAATGATGAGTCAATGCTAGTAAAAACAAAAATAAGGACAAAGCACACCTCACAAATGTCGATATTTTTCCTTCAAATCGAAGCTTACGTGGAGCACCAAGGAAGCTTTTGCGATTCGAACTCGAGCTCTGCTTCCAGACGGTCCATCTCCGGCACCTCGTCTTTGTGGCTCTTCTGTAAGAACACTACTTGCACATTCACCTTCTTGATTACAAAGACACGAATCTTGAACATTGTCTATGTTCTCGATTGCTTGGCCGAGGTATTGGTTCGATATGTTTGCCTCTAGTTTTGTATGGACTTGTACTAATTTCGGTTTAGAACTTGAAACTTCATGATTACTGTGATGATTTTCTTCTAGAAAATTCGGTTTTAATTCTTGAACAACTTTTGTAGTCTCATCCACTGTAGGTGTTGACTCTTGAGTTTAGTTGCTCTCTCTCTTGTAGCACCTTACTGAGCTTGGCCTCCATAGATGTCTTGGTTTCATCCTTTTTGCTTGAAAAGGTGGCGGTATAGTTTTAGTTCATAATGTTAGATCGAGATATAACTTTACCAATCACATCATTGAAGGGTATACTCACGAAAGCGAAGAGCTTTGTCTCATTCCACCATTTTTGTAACAAGCGGAGGACTTATCGACCTTGACCTCCTTGATCTTTGAGCCATATGATTTGAGAAACCATTCTTCTTGTTTTTCTTTTCTAGGTCTTTCTCTACATTACATTTTACATTACTGTTTAGCTTCGTCCCTTCTTTCTTGGCGGATTGAGGCCGTGAGAGGCTCTCATGGTTTTCGAAGGTGGTGGTGGTGGTGGTGGTGGTGGTGGTGGTGGTTGGGATGGTGGTGGTGCAGGAGAGGAGGGGGAGAATGCCGGAGTACCAAAAGGCGGCAATAACCTTATTCATCTTTGAGAGAGAGAGAGAGACAGTGTAATCGTGTGTTCTGAAAGAGAATTAGGGTAGTAGTGGTGTTACCAAAGGCAACGAACCTATATAGGAATGAAGTGGTGCAATATGGAGGGAGAGTGATCAGCGGAGTATCCTAATTTGTTGCTCGAAATTATTGGCTCAAAATCAGCCCGAATTGGTATCCTAATTTATTGGCTCGGAATTGATATCCTAAGCTATCCTAATTTTCATAATTTGGATGATTCTTATTTTAAAACTTATTAGGTAAAATTATTAGGTAAAATATTTATATAAAAAATTAGGATAAATTACACTGACACCCATGAGGTTTATATTTATTACAGTTATTTTCCTTACATTTGAAAAATTACACTGACCTCCTTGTTAATTTAATTTTATGTGTAATGATCATTACGGTGAGGGTGAACTATTATGCAATTTTAAACCTCATGGGACAATTTGTAATAAAACTTTAAACCTTAGGGGGAGATGTAATTTCCCAAAGGTGGGGGGAACTGTAATAAACATAAACCTCATGGGGTGTCAGTGTAATTTACCCTTAATTTTTTGGGTAAATTACATTAACACCCCCTGAGCAATTTAATTTTTTTTAAATACCAATTTTGTTCTTACCGGGTAAATTACATTGACACCCCTCATATTTTAGAAATTACAATCCCTCCCTAAGGTTTAAAGTAGCATTACCAATTGCCCCATCGGTTAGTATTAGTTGGAAAAAAAATTAATTGAAAAAAAAATTTTAATTGGAAAAAAAATTTGTTAGTAAAATTTTTAAATTTTTGTTTAAAAACCAACGTAAACTCATTTTTTGAACTCTTTCATTTTCTGCAACTTCTTGAGCTTTGTCTGAAGCTTTTCTCGCTCTTTCCTCCTTGCTTCAAGCTCCTCCTCCTTCATCTTCAAAGTCTCCTCTCTTGCCTTCAATAGCTCCTCAGTTTGCTCCTTCTCGATCCTCAACTGTTGAAGCTTTTCTTGTATTTCTTGCAACTCCTTCTCAAAAGATTGATTTTGTTGTTGTTGTTTTGTTTTCATCCCTGCTTTCTTAGTTTTCTTGGCGGATTGAGTAGTGAGGCTCTCATGGTTTCGAAGGTGGTGGTGCGAGAGGAGGAGGATCTTAGGAGTACCAAAAAGGCGGCAAAAACCTTATTCATCTTTGAGAGAGAGAGCGTGTAATGGCGTCAAACAACATCGTGTGTTTTGAAAAGAATTAGGTAAAAGGTAGCAGTGGTGTCACCAAAAGGCAACGAAACTATATATGAATGAAGTGGTGCAATATGGAGGGAGAGTGATCAGCGGAGTATCCTAATTTGTTGCTCGAAATTATTGGCTCGAAATTAGCCCGGAATTGATATCCTAATTTATTGGCTCGGAATTAATATCCTAATCTATCCTAATTTCCATAATTTGGATGATTCTTATTTTAAAACTTATTAGGTAAAATATTTATATAAAAAATTAGGGTAAATTACACTGGCACCCCATAATATTTATATTTATTATAGTTCTCCCTTTACATTTGGAAAATTACACTGATCCTCTGTTAATTTAATTTTATGTATGATGATCATTACGGTAAGGGAGGAACTGTTTGGCAACTTTAAACCTCAAGGGGCAATCTGTAATGAAACTTTAAACCTCAAGGAGGGGATGTAATTTCCAAAAGGTGAGGGGGAAACTGTAATAAACATAAACCTCACGGGTTGTCAATGTAATTTACCCAAAAAATTAAGGGTAAATTACACCGACACCCCCTGAGATTTATATTTATTATAGTTCCCCTTTTACTTTTGGGGAATTACATCTCCCCCCTGAGATTTAAAGTTTCATTCTGATTCTCTCTTGACAATTTAATTTTTTTAAATACCAATTTTGCTCTCACTGGATAAATTACATTGACCCCCCTTACATTTTAGAAATTACAATCCCCTCCCTAAGGTTTAAAGTAGCATTACCAATTGTCCCCTTAGTTAGTATTAGTTGGAAAAAAAAATTCATTGAAAAAAAAAATTAATTGGGAAAAAAATTAATTGAAAAAAAAATTTGTTAGTAAAATTTTTGTTTAAAAACATACGTAAACTCATTTTTGAATTTAGATTTTTTCCTCAAATTTACAAACTGAAACAACCATTTATAAATTAAAAAAAAATTATCAAACAAGTTTTTATGATAGTTTTTAAAATTTTTGTAAATATAAATTGAAAATTAAAAATGAAATGATTACCAAACAAGCCTCAGATGGTAAAAATGTCGTAAAATTAACAAATAATTAAATAAGTTACTAACGTAAGAAATGACTTATCAAAAGATTCTTAGGCTATGTATAGTTTGATTTTTAGAAAAAAAATTTAAAAATTAAAAACTAATTCGGTTAAGAAATAAAAAATAAAAAATAATTATCATTTAAGGGTAACAAATAATTATCATTTTAATTTTTGAGCAGGTTACATACATATGTATGGTCGTTTCAATTTAATTTGTAAAAAATTATTTCTAACTACTCGACAGATAAAAATTATATAAAAATGATAATTATTTTTTATTTTTTATTTCTTAACCAAATTAATTTTTAATTCTCAAAAAAATTCTAAAAATCAAAGCATACATAGTTTAAGAATTTTTTGATAAGTCATTTCTTACGTTGGTAACTTATTTAATTATTTGTTAATTTTACAACATTTTTACTATCTGAAACCTGTTTGATGGGTCTATTTGGTAACCATTCCATTTTCAGTTTTCAGTTTATATTTCCAAAAATTTAAAAAATTGTCATAAAAACTTGTTTGATAAATTTTTTGGTTTATAAATAGTTGTCTCAGTTTATAAATTTGAGGAAAAAACATAAACTCTAAAATGAGTTCGTTCGATTTCAATTTTTTTTACAATTATTTTTTTAAAATATTTTTTTCCCAATTAATTTTTTTTTCAAATTTTTTTTTAATTAAGTTCTTTCAAATAATTTTTTTTCCAATTATTTTTTTTAATTAATTTTTTTTCAATTATAATTTGTGTGATCCCATTATCATAAATAATAAAAATAAATATAAATATTTGAGGCCTGAACAAACATATTTTTTAGTTTATGTTTTTAAATTTTTTTAAATATTTTATTCAAACCAAACGCGTTTGTAATTTATATTTTTCTTAAAATAAATAAAAATCAATTTATAAAATTTTTGTAAACATAAAAAAAAAACGTAAACGTTACCAAAGGCTACCATTATAATCAACGGATCAAACACACTCGTTACAAACACCTAATCTGGACTTGCCCGTATCCTAACCCTCTCTCTCTCTCTCTCTTCAAAGCCTTTCTCTCGCTAAAAAAATATTTTTTCAACGGCCGACCCGTGCAGACGTCCCAGAAACTCTTCCTCCTGTTTTATCTCTTCCCCATTTATCAGCGCGCGCACACACACAATACAAAGAGAGAGAGAGAGAGCGAAAAATCTCCGATCTGGTACATAAATATACATCGTCAATTCACTTTTACACTCCTATGTGTATACTCATTTTGGATTTCACATTTTGATTGAGTTTTTTTGGTGTATTTTTCATTGCATATTGTCGTAGAAGGACCTGTTTCTAGGGTTTCTTCTTCGAAAAATGGCCGCTCCACCTGTTAGAGCTCGAGCCGATTACGATTACCTTATAAAACTCCTCTTGATCGGCGACAGCGGTAAGTTTCTCTATTTTTCTCAATTTTTTTGTGGAGATCTTTTTAACATTTCATAATAGCTTGCTTTGGGAAATTTATTATTTTTTTAAAATTTATTTTTAGGTTATGTAGATTTATTAGATGCATTCTATTGGGGGAAATGATTGAATTTGACTTGTGATGCATATATTTTTTTTGTTGGGTATTTGATTTTGTCTACATTTGGAAACTAGTTTTTCAAAGTCAATGTTACGCATCAAAGTCAATACAATTTGAGGTTGCCGTGTACGGATTGTGTTTGGTGCGCCATCAGACATTGTTTTGTGCACATTGGGAAAGAAAAGATGCCTCTTTTATGTAGTCACTAACTGGATTTGATGGTAGATGTTGAACAAAGAGTAAACCACTTTAGGATTAAAAATGGATTTGAATGAGTAGATGGTATGTGGAAATGAAGTTTTGAACTAGGATGGAAGCTAGTTCCGGCATTTTTCTAGAGTAGAGACCTTTTTTTTTTCCCGGTCCATTAATGGGTTTTCATTGTCAATCTTGAGTTATTTTTGTAAAACAGAATGTAATTCTGAAAGGGATTTTTAAAATGTTGATGAATAGAATGATTGTAACTGTCCCAACTAAATAAACTGCCAACATCACTGCCTGATATCTCTTAACATCTGGGTTTGAACCTCCTTTGTTTCTTCCTTTCCTTTAGTAGGGTCTGTAGCATTGATAAGTACTCACTCACCCTATCTATATGGAAAAATGTTCTGCTACAATGTTTACCAGAATGGTTTGCAAATTTGGACAATTGTTGTTGTGCTACAATTTCTAACCCCATTAATATTTTACATGCTGCCAAGGCTGATTTTTATTTTTAATTTTATCATTTTAACCATTTCATTTTCCTTAGTGTGTTTGATAGAATCGTCTGTTTTAAACAATGAAACAAAGAAATACATAAACTTTCAATTTACATTCATTAAGACTTCTAGAAAAGAAAACTGAAAACCTAGAGTTGAGTACTTCCTCCAAAATTGTTACACTGTTTTGGGGAGATGGATAATGGTAATGATGCTTCCATCTGGGATGTGAAGGAAGGTCATTTGTGCTGCCAAGAGATCTCAGATTGAGCACAACAAGATGGATTTGTCCCCCTCTCTTCTTCTATTATGGTAATCATCTAACACATAGGTAAGCGATGACAAGGCAGCCTTTCTCCCACTTTTTTGTGGAATGGCAAGTGCCTAAGAGGCACAAACATGGAAACGGGATACAATAATTTCAAAACAATGGGGACAGGGACACAACAATAATTTTTTATTTATTTTTTAATGTATTTTTATTTGCTATGTAGATTAATATTACAATTATAAATAATCAAAATTAATAAAAATTAATACTAATTTAATATTTAAAAAAAAAACCTCATTGGTGTTGAGACACATCAAATTCATAGAAGTAGTAGTAATGTGACTATTTTAGAGATTTTTGATAATTTCTGGAGTTCACATCACATTTGTTAGGATTAAACACACTCACTAAATGATCAACAAGCAATCACATACACAAATGAGATACAAATATTTACGTGATTCGGTCCAATGCCTATGTCCACGGGAGAAAGAGAGAATGCACTATAACAGAGCAAAAAATACAAAATACAGTAGGAGGAGTTTCTCACTCTCTCTACTCAACTCAGAGCTCTGATACACTTCTCACAACTCTCTCTTTTTCTTCATTTTCTGATATCTCTCAGCTCCCAGCTCTTCTTAATTTATACACAAACGGGAGAGCCTCTGCTTGCCAACCTCTACTTGCCAACAACCAACTATAAAAGATTAAATGGCAAGCTTACTACACAACCACCCTAGGTTTGAAAATCTTCAAAAAAACTATAATTATGGCCTCTATACTTGACTTCCATAGCCAAGTTCACATTGGTGTGGATACTCAACAATTTTCCCCTTCCACACCTATGGGAAGTGGGCTTCTTACTAGAAGTCCATTCCAGCAATGTCCTTGCATACTTGGAGTTTGTCTCTCGAGACCACCTTTATAAGCATGTCAGCTGGATTCTTATCTATATGGATCTTGACTAGTTCCAATAACTACTTCTTCATCACTTTGCATATCCAATGATACCGAATGTCAATGTGCTTCATGCGAGAATGGTACATAGAATTCTTGCTCAGGTCTATGGTACTCTGGCTATCACAATGTACCGTGAACTTTTCTTGCTTTAGTCCTAATTCTTGAAGAAACCACTTCAACCACATCTCTTTCTTAGCTTCATTCTGACAATATAATCTACCTCGGTTGTAGATAAAGCAACACATTTTTGCAGCTTGGACTGCCAAGACACAGCACCCCTTGCGAAAGTGAACAAAAATCCTGATGTAGATTTTCTACCATCAAGATCGCCTGCCATATCTGAATCAGTATAGCCTTCCAAGACTGATTTAGCTCCTCCAAAGCAAAAACACATTTTAGATGTACCCTTAAGGTACTTCAGAATCCACTTGACTGCTTCCCAATGCTCTTTTCCTGGATTGGAAAGAAATTTGCTCACAACTCCAACAGCATGAGCAATATCTGGTCGGGGTAGATACCATTGCATACATTAAACTCCCTATTACAGAAGAATAGAGAATTGCCTCCATCTCTTCTCTTTCTTTTGTAGATGAGGGACAAGAACTCTTGCTCAGCTTGAAATGATTAGCGATTAGATCTTGGTGGCTTGGCATCTTTCATGTTAAACTTCTCAAGCACCCATTCAACATACTTCTCTTGTGACAACCACGACTTCTTGGCTTTCCTATCACATATAATTTTCATACCCAAAATTTGCTGTGCAAGGCCTAGGTCCTTCATGTCAAAGGGCTGTGATAACTCATTCTTCAGTGATTTGATTGCTGTGGCATCCTGTCCAATAATCAGCATGTCATCAACATAGAGTAGGAGTGATGAAATTTCCTCCGGGAAATTTCTCGACATATACACACTAGTCTGCAGCGGTTCTCTTGTACTCATTACACACCATGAATGAGTCAAACTTCTTATACCACTGTCTCAGCGCTTGTTTGAGGCTTTAGAGACTCTTCTTTAATCTGTAGACTAAGTTTTCTTTCCCTTTTACTTCAAAACCTTCTGGTTGCTTTATGTAAATTTCTTCCTCCAAATTACCATGGAGAAATGTCGTCTTTACATTCATTTGTTCAAGTTCCAAATTCAAACTGGCCGCTAGTCCCAAAACTACTCGAATGAATGTCATTTTCACAACTGGCAATAAGATTTCATCAAAATCAATACCTTTCTTCGACCCAAAACCTTTGACAACCAATCAAGCCTTATACTTGACTAGCTTTCCGTTGCCATCTTTCTTCAACTTGAACACCCATTTGTTCTTCAGTGCTTTTCAACACTGGGGAAGTTTTACCAAATCACAAGTCTGATTTTTCTGCAAGGACTGCATCTCTTCTTGCATAGCTTACTGCTAGCTACTCTTCTCCTTATGAATCTGAACTTCTTGAAAACTTTCTGGCTCCCTCTCAATAGTAAGCAAAATATACTCAGAAGTAGGGTATTTTGACGACAGTTTAGGCTCTCTTGTTAATCTTCGTAATTGTGGACCCATAGTCTCTGGTGGAGGGGGTTGTGGCTCCCCTGCTCAACACCCTCTTCTTTTGGAAATCAATCATGCACCTCTACATCATTGGTTGCATCACTACAAGAATTTTCACTTTTGACGACTAAATTTTTAGTCGCCAAAAGTTAATTTTTAGTTGCCAAAGGGTTTCAGCGACTAAATTATTTGGTCGCAGAAGTAGTTGTCGAAGAATTGTCGGTAAAGGTAATTAGCGACTAAAATTATTTTAGTCACCAAATGTATATAATTCAGACTAAAATTTTAATCGCCAAAAGGTTGGACATTAAATTAAATTAATACATTTTCGGCAATCAAACTTTTAGTCGCTTAAAGTCCCACATTTTTAGCTACTAAAAGTTTAGTTGGCAAAGAGTTTTTGTTTTGGCTACTAAAAATTTGGTCGTCTAAAGTCTCACATTTTTGGCTACTAAAATTTTAGTCAGCAAAGAGTTCTTGTTTTGGCTACTAAATATTTGGTCGCCTAAAGACCCACGTTTTTGGCTAATAAAATTTTAGTCGGCAAAGGGTTCTTATTTTGGCTACTAAATATTTGGTCGCCTAAAGTTACACATTTTTGGCTACTAAATTTTCAGTTGGCAAAAGTGTTTTTATTCTTTAGCTTTTGTTTTTAATTCTGAAATATTTTAGTCGCTAAATGTTTGATTTTCTTTTGGCTACAAAATTTTTAGTCATGAATGTCTATTTTTTTCTTTTTTGCTACAAAACTTTTAGCATGCCAAAAGTATTTTCCCAATTTCTTTTTAGCTACTAATTGTTTAGTGCCAAAACATGATATTATGTTTTATCGCAAAATTATAATTTCTTCACAACCTGTCTATATTCCATGTAACCTGTAATACGTATATGAACAAAATGATACATACTATCAATCATTCCACAATCTGCATCCATATACAAAAAATAAATAACTTTTAAATGTCAAAATCCATACAAACCAACTATTGTCTAAACTAAAATAATAATTCCATATAAAATATATCATACAAAAATCAAAGCCTTCCGTATACAAAATAATACCTTTACTACCAAGCGAAATTACCATTTGGCATGGTACAAATTACCAGCGTAATCTGTACTATGACAAAAGGTGATATATGTATCACGACAAAAGTTTTTCTATAGACCATGACAAAAGGTCATATATGTACGCGGACAAATGGTCATATATATGTACCACGACAAAAGTTTTTCTATAGACCATGACAAAAGGTCATATATGTACGCCGACAAATAATCATATATGTACCACGACAGAAGGTGATTTATGTGACACGGCAGTCATTATCTGTTGATTGCCAAAAGTTTTATGTATCAGTAATAGTGAACTACATGTAAGCTGAGAACGACAAAAGTATTATATTAGTTCTATACAAAAGTGAAAATTCTTCTCTGTACACCAAAATGGATTATCCACAAGTCCACGCAACAAAGCCATCTAAAAAAATAAAATAAAAAAAAAAACAAAACATTAGAATTGGTTACAAAATATCAATTCAGTTAGCCATAAGGAACATGTTCTAACATGCATTTAAGGTAGAACATTCGAGAAATGTCTTTTTGAAAATAAAAGAAAGTATATATATATGTATCATACAATATTTATTTCAACCAACTGCACAAACAATCTAATATGCAATTTCTTCGTTCTATAAATATATAAAGGCAATTATTAGAATATGTAGATGTTATTTTCATAAAGTTGTCGTTCTTTAAATTAAGTGTTGCGAGTTTTTCGACCAAGTATTAAGGCGTTTTCGACTCAAACTCCAAGCCTACGGGTCCTAATTACATTCCGACAGTTGTCACAGGTAGTAATTGTCATGGGGAAGCAGTCCGTGAGAGTCAAG
Source organism: Camellia lanceoleosa (assembly GCA_025200525.1). Taxonomy (NCBI): domain Eukaryota; kingdom Viridiplantae; phylum Streptophyta; class Magnoliopsida; order Ericales; family Theaceae; genus Camellia; species Camellia lanceoleosa. Next base: position 26,596,381 of record CM045761.1, read on the forward strand.
CGGTGGTTTGGAAACATTTTGAATTTTCGCCCCCGAAATGCCGTTTTTCGAGTAAGTTTAAGGCGTATTCGGCTCTAACTCTCAACCTACAGTTCCTAGTTACATCCCGTCAGTTGTCACAGGTCGTAATTGTCATGGGAAGCGATGCATGAAACCCGCGGTGGTGCGGAGGCTGTTTTGAATTTTTGCCCCGAAACCCATTTTTTGAGTAAGTTTAAGGCGTATTCAGCTTTAACTCCAAACTTACGGGTCCAGATTATATTCCGTCATTTGTCACAAGTCCTATTTGTCATGGGAAAACTGTCCGTGTGAGCCACATGGTGGTTCGGGGGCTATTTTGAATTTTCGCCTTTGAAATGCTCTTTTTCGACTAAGTTTAGGGCATATTCAGCTCTAACTCCCTACTTACGGGTCCAGATTACATTCCGTCAGTTGTCACAAGTCTAATTTGTCATGGGGAAGCTGTCCGTGAGAGTCACATGGTGGTTGAAATTTTTTGAATTTTCGCCCCAAAACGCCATTTTCAAGTAAGTTTAACGCGTATTCAGCTCTAACTCCCAACCTCACAGTGCGGATTACATTAGTCGGTTGTCACAAGTCCTATTTGTCATGGGAAGCTGTCGTGAGAGGCACATGGTGGTTCGGGGGCTACTATGAATTTTAGCCCCCGGAAAGCTCTTTTGAGACTAAGTTTAGGGCGTATTCGACTCTAACTCCCTACCTATGGGTCCGAATTACATTCCTTCAGTTGTCACAAGTCTTGTTTGTCATGGGAATTGTCCATGAGATACACATGGTGGTTAGAAATTTGTTTTGAATTTTCCCCTCCAAAACGCCCTTTTTCGAGTAAGTTTAAGGCGTTTTTGGCTCTAACTCTCAACCTCACAGTGCGGATTACATTTAAATCGAGTTGTCACAAGTCCTATTTGTCATGGAGAAATTGTTCGTGAGAGCCACGGTGGTTCTGGAATTTTTGAATTTTCAATTGAAATGCCCTTTTCGAGTAAGTTTAAAAGCGAATTCGGCTCTAACTCCCAATCTCTGTCTGCATTACATTCCATCAATTATTACAAGTCCTATTTGTCATGGGAAGCGTTCGTGTGAGCCACACGATAATTTGAATTGTAATGAATTTTCGTCCCCGAAATGCCCTTTTTAGACTAAGTTTAGGGCGTTTTCGGCTATTTGAGAGTATTTAACGACCCGGGAGTGGGGCATTACAATCTCTGATTGGCCCTCTGAACCGCGATACCTAGATGAGTGAGAAAGGACTAAACACGCCAAGGAGGAGCCTTTGCCTTAGTGCCTGGAAACCCAGAAGTTACAAAGAACGTCGTGTCAGGTACACTTTCTGTTTGTGGTCACTTAGCCCATGTTCTCTTTGACTCTGGCTCAACTCATTCTTTTGTTACACCTCACTTTGCTACCAAGTTGGCATTAACACCCGAACCCTTAGGATATGTATTGTCTGTGTCTTTTCCTTTTAGTAATTACGCCCTTAGTACTAATGTGTACAAATCTTGTACTATATCCTTAAAAGGTGAAACCTTACATGTAGATTTGATTCCTCTACGCATTAGTACCTTTGATGTGATCTTAGGAATGGATTGGTTAGTGTCATCGGTGCCTCCATCGATTGTGAAGCCAAAAGGTCTTCCTCAGGTCACCAAACCAACTCGAGCTTATTTTTGAAGGCTGGAGCCTCTCCCCTCCATGTATTATATCCTTCATAATGACCCAGCGACTACTAAGAAAGGGTTGTTGTAGTTGTATCATTATGTGATCAATACTCAACAAGAGACCCACACTTGATGCAATCCACGTGGTTCGAGAATTCGGATGTATTTCACGAAGACACACTGGTACCCGGTTGGTAGAAATCGAATTCACCATTGAAACCCAACACGGTGCACAACCAATCTCAAAACCCCTTCTTGCATGTCCATGACAGAATTGAAAGAACTAAAAACCCAACTCCAAGAACTACTGGACAAGGGCTTCATCTGACCAAGTACCTCACCATGGGGAGCTTCGGTGCTGTTCGTAAAGAAAAAGAATGGTACAATGAGGCTATGCATCAATTACCGGGAGCTGAACAAGTCACCATCAAGAACCGGTACCCTCTACCACGAATTGACGACTTGTTTGATTAACTGCAAGGCGCCCAAGTATTCTAAAAAATTGACTTACATTTTGGTTACCATCAACTAAAAGTCAAAACAAAAAGTATTGAAAAGACTGCCTTCAGAACTCATTACGGGCACTATGAGTTTCTCGTCATGCCATTTGGCATCACAAATGCTCCAGCGGCCTTCATGGACCTCATGAATCGAGTGTTCAAACCCTATCTTGACGAGTTCGTCATTGCCTTTATTGATGACATTCTTATATACTCCAAATCACCAGAAGATCATGAGCACCACCTGCGAAGAGTTCTACAGACACTACGTGATCACAGGCTTTATGCCAAGTTGAAGAAATGCGAATTCTGGATCACTAGTGCACACTTTTTCGGTCACGTCATTAGCAAAGATGGCATCTCAGTTGATCCCCAAAAGGTTGCAGCAATCGTGGATTGGCCACGACCTACTAACGTGTCTGAGATTCGAAGCTTTTTGGGCCTAGCCGGCTATTACTGGCGCTTTGTGCAAGATTTCTTGAAGATAGCTTTACCTTTGACCTAGCTAACTCAGAAGAACAGGCCCTTTGAATGGACGGACAAGCAGGAACATTGCTTCCAAGAATTGAAGAACAGACTCGTGACGGCTCCTATACTAGCACTCCCCGCGGAAGCAGAAGGGTTTGTAATTTATAGTGATGCCTCATACAATGGTTTGAGTTGCGTTCTTATGCAAAATGGGAAGGTCATTGCTTATGCCTTCCGCCAACTAAAGACTCACGAAAGGAACTACCCAACTCATGATCTAGAATTAGCTGCGGTGATCTTCGCCCTAAAGATCTGGCGTCATTATCTCTACGGTGCAACCTGTGAGATTTACACAGATCACAAGTCTCAAATATCTGTTTACACAGAAGGAATTGAATATGAGACAACGACGATGGCTAGAATTTATACGATATAGAGATCCATCACCATCCCGACAAAGCTAACGTAGTAGCAGACGCATTAAGTCGAAAAACGACCAAAAGTTTGAAATGCACCCTTATTCCCCGCAAGATCCATGGACTGCTCGCCAACATAATCGTGGAACCCGAGTTGATTAAAGAAATTATAATCTGCCAATTTGAAGAAAAAGTACGAAGAACAAGGAAGCACGCCCGATCCTGACTTCACGATAAGCAATGGGATGCTAAAATTTCAGAATTAAATTTGCGTACCCGACCTTCCAGAACTCAAGAAAAGGATATTGGTAGAAGCTCATAGCTCGAGGTTTGCAATCCACCCTGGTAATACGAAGATGTATCACGATCTGAAGAAACACTTCTGGTGGACAGGAATGAAAAAAGACATAGCAAGCCATGTCTCCAAATGCCTGCGTTGTCAACAAGTTAAAGTAGAACATCAGAGACCTGTAGGAATGTTGCAACCACTCCTTATTCCTGAATGGAAGTGGGAACACATTACTATGGACTTCGTGGTCAGGCTATCGCAATCAGTTTCGAAGAATGATGCAATATGGGTTATCGTGGATCAATTGGCGAAGTCGGCGCATTTCTACCAATCGAATCATGTACTTTCTTTCTAAGTTAGCCACTCTATACATTAAGAAATCATTAAGCTTACACGGCACGGTTTCAATCGTATCCGATAGAGACTCCGCCGTGTCTCATTAACCATCGTGTCGAAGAAGCAACGTAGGAAACTGAAAGTCAAAATGCGGGCCAAATATCCACACCTCTTCGAAAACCAAGGTACGTCAAGTTTGGGGACAAACTTCTTTTAAGGAGAGGAGAAATGTGACACCCGAATTTTCTTAAATTTAAAATTTCAATAAATAAAGACTCAAAAATAAATAAATGCATAATTTAGGAAATTGAGAATTTATCGATTAAATTGTTAAGGAAATAAATTGTAAGACACCACACATTAAATATTTTAGTAAGTGGTAAGTGATGTTTTATAGTTGGGTAGTGAGGTTTTTAGACGTGAATCTAACTTATAATCATAAGTAATTTTAGGAATTATGATTTTTAAAATTGGAATAACATAATAAATAAATAAATAAAAGGAGTATAAATTTCGGTGTAGGCCAAGGGGCAACTTGGTCCTTGGTGAATTCAGGAAGATGAAACAAAGAGGTGAAACAGGTGTCAAGAAAGAGTTAAACTTGAGGAGTGAAGAACAGGTGGCAAAGAGGGGAATTTTCCACTTGTCGGTTGCCTTTCCTTGGCCCTCACTTTAATACATGTTTAAATGACAAGTTGGTCCTGTAGCAAGAATTAGAAGTGAAGTAGAATCAGGAGCAAAAGACGAAGTACAGGAGTGTAAGGAGAGCATAGCGGTGAGGCTTTAGAGCACGGAAATAGGGATAAATTTATATCAAAAGTGAGTTTTATTATACATTGAGTTATTATAATATGTTGTCTTAAGTTACCATAATATATTTTCTGAATGTTTTGAGTTACCACAATTTATTTGATATAAATTATGTTTTATGGTTAGGTTAATATTTCAATTCGTGGATTATTTTACGAACTTTATTTGTTAAAATGAAACCCATGGATATGTTTGTGTAAATTTTAAAGAATATTCAACCATGATCTTGTAAACAATTATCTTACGTAAGTACCACCACGGAGTCCCATGCCTTGGGGACTTAAATAACCATTGGCCCGTTTGACCACTTTGTGGTCCCTATTTGTCATGGATCCATTGACCCATTACGATTGTCACTTTAGTGATCCTGATTGTTTTGTTAAAGTGAGTGGTTATAGTTAATTATTTAGGTTTACCACTTAATTAATTTATGTATTCAACTCAAATTATATTAATGTTTTAAGCTTAAATAACTATCAAAGGCTATTTTATGCCCTACACTCACAGTATAATATTTTTCACTCTGCTATGTGCTTATAGCTGTTACTCCTTTCAGGTGTCGAGGTTTAGCGAGACCAAGATGGAAAATGAATCGTTACGTTGACTTTCTTAAAATCCTTTCTTTTTTATTTCTATCTTTTGTTTTGAACTCTTGTAATATAATAAAATTCACATGACTATGTTTTATTCCCTATTAAATATGCATTTGGTCCCCAATTATTTTATTTAATTTATCCGCTTGCGCTGCGACTACAAAATTATTTGAATTATTTTATTTTTATCTTGTTACGACACCGAGCCTTTGGAGTCGGGTTTGAGTCGTGACAAAATATCACATCAAAACAATAATCATTTCATTTTTCTATCACAAAAGTCAAGAAAACCAAAAAGCCTATCTCAAAAGAGGCTTTTTAGTACTAATCAAAAAAACTAAAAAGTTAAAAAGCCAACTCATATCTTAGCGAAGGCTAATTAAGGTAGTTAATTATAGGTCCCACCACCCTATCCTGTGGACATTTTCAATTATTAATTGCTCTGTTCAATTTTTGAATTTTTCATGAAATTGAGGATAGATGTGCCTTTTAATCACTATTTATATTTGTTAGATTTTTCCCTTTGGATGTCCCATTCCTAGATGACCACCTCAATGCAAAAATTTGTGAAAAAAATTATATTATGCGGCGATTGGTGTTACGATGAAGCCTTAAAATCTCCATTAGAACATTTAATATCAAATGGAGCTTTTACTCATTTAATATCAAATGGAGCTTTTACTCAAATTTAATAAAAAAAAGATGAACAGTTGGAGATGCCCTAATTACTTAACAAATGTGAACTAACGTTATTTCATTCATAAATTTTTTTGTTACATTATTAGTCATGTGAATAACTTTTTATACAAAGATACACTTTTCATGCAAAAATTTTCACAATAATATCATTTTTATAAATAAATTCATATTTATGAATTATACCTATTTTGTTTTAAAATGAAAGCTCCATATATCAAACCACATTATAATAAACTTTTTATTTATAAATCATTACTTGTTATACCATATAACAATATTGATGCTTTAATAACAATGGCTTTATATTTATCTATTTTTTTAGAAAAAAATATATTTATTATATGTGATTTAATTATGTATCAACCAATGTTTTGAAGATCGAATTTGCTAGTCGGTTCATTTGGTTGAGCTTGTCATTGGTCTATGGTTGATTCGGATATACCCTCTTACCCGTTCCTTCATGAAAATCGTTCATTTTAAACTAAATTGGTGTGAATCGCGGTTAAACCGCTATAGGATGAGCAGGCAAGGGACTTGAATCCAATACCTTAAGCTTCAAAGAGTATGAATTTCTACTCTGTCACCATGGTTCCTTACTATTATATAGAAAATATATAATATTAATTGTATTCAAACTAATTTCCTTCAAACATATGTATAATTAATATTTTTACAAACAATATTAATATAAAAATATATATATTAAATTATAAAAATATTCATAAAAAAATTATGATAATACGGTTTGATTACGGTTTAACGCGGTTGAACCAATAATCCGTCTACCGAATTTCTTTTTTAGTTTACTCACCGATTCGATTTTTAAAATATTGGTATCAAATAACAAAAACATCAGCCTCAGTCACCCAAAATAACCACTCTGAAAGATATTTTATTCCATCATACCGGACTCGGACAAGCAAGCGGAGAGTCGATTCATTCATGAGATCATCAACAACACTTTCGGGTTAATCTACTTTCACCCAATTCCCAATCCAACGTGGTTGAGTGTAGATTCAACTCTATCTCCACATAATCATATATGACATTGCCACACAAGTTCAAAAATTAGATATAACTTTCAAACTTAATGATATAATAATCAATTAGAATATTTAAGATAATATTCTCTTTCATATTTTTTAAATTATAACCAATCATATCAATTACATATCATTGAGTTTGAAAAATAGATTTAAAAAGTAGATTTCTATATCATTTTTCATAATATATATATATATATCTATATTATTATACTTAGTGTTGAAGGGACATGAGTAATGTTTAAACCTAAGATTATGGGTTTCTTACTTATCTGAATCATTGTGTGCTAGTATATATATATATATATATATACTAGCGGTAGCACTGCGATCGTGTGCAAATTCATTAAAGTTATAATATGAAATTGACATTTTTTAAATAATGAACATATATATAACTATATACAATGTAACATTTGATATTAATATATTTGATATTTGATAAATAAAATATATATATATATATCTATATAATAATGGAAGGGTTAGTTTGAATTCAAATGTCTATGTGTCAAAATGTGGATCATTAGATTGCTTCAATCCAAGGGCTAGAAATGTTCCATTCTCATTTGTCCTACAAGGACATTTCAATGGTTAAGATCAATTACAATCAACATCTAATGGTTCAAAATGTCTCTCACCTAATGTGGCTGAAATCTCTCTCTCACGTGCTCCTCTCTGCTCAAAATCTCTCTCTGTTTCAATTTTCAAATTTTGAACACACACCCCTCTCTCTTTCTCTCTCTCTCTCTCTCTCTCCATCAGAGCCCATTCCCTTGCTGGAGACCCAACCCCAATCTTCATCTTCATCAGCCGAGGCAGCCCCAATCTTCATCTTCTCTCTTCCTCCCTCTCTCTCTCTGCCATTCTAATCTTCATCAGCCGAGGCAGCCCCAAAAGGGAGCCACTACAAAAGGAAGAATCTAAAGGAAGAGTCTATTAGAAAAATTGGAAAAGATTAGACCGATCTAAAGCGGGTGATCACCGAAGAATAACACCTGCCATTCCTCAATTGGGAGGCTTGGATTGTATTCACAAAGCCAGCATTATAGAGGTATTAGTTTAGTACTGATCTTTGACGTATGTCGTTTATGAAAGACAAATTTTTGTGTTCAAAATCTATAGTTTATTGATTTCAATAACCCGTGACGATCCAAGGATTTTGTACAAGTTTAATCAAGGAAATGGAAAATATTTTCATTCAAGAACAAATCTAATGAATTAAATTGTGAACCTATTTGGGGATTCACACAATGGGGCAACCATGAAAGTGAAATTTCTCTACTTAGGTATGAACTTTTACTTCATACCCATTGGGCAGTGATTAACATTTTCTTCATCAACAAAGTCCATCACTGTTATCTGAAATAGCAGAAATGATAATGAATTATAGTAAAAATGCTCTGTACAAAACCCTCTTTCTAATCTATACTGTACATTTCTAGGTGTTTTGTAGCGTAAGCTTCTCATGAATTATAGTATTTGGAGCTATCATTTGGAGAGATTCTGTGGTGTTCGAGAAACACACTCCAGGAAATGGACAAGCCTCACATCCTTCAGGTAATTTCAGTATTTTTTAATGTTGTGTTGCGTCTCCCCTTCTCTCTCTGTGTTTGTTTTTGGTTGTTGGATCGTCGCCATTCGCACACGCACCCCTCCCGCTTGGTGTTGAATTTTGCAGAGATTGGACCAATCTAAAGCGGGTGATCACCGAAGAAAACGCTGCCATTCCTCAATTGGGAGACTTGGATTGTATTCACAATGCCGATTATCTGAGTATTAGTTTAATCTTGATTTTGATGTATGTTGTTTATGAAAGATAAATTTTGTGTTCAAAATCTATAGTATGCGATTTCAATAACGTGACGATCCAAGGATTTGGTACAAGTTTAATGAAGGAAATGGAAAATATTGTCGTTCAAGAACAAATCTAATGAATTAAATTGTGAACCTATTTGGGGATTCACACAATGGGGTAACCATGAAAGTGAAATTTCTCTACTTAGGTATGAACTTTTACTTCATACCCATTAGGCGATGATTAACATTTTCTTCATCAACAAAGTCCATCCTTTGTTATTTGAAGCGAAATGATAATGAATTATAGTAAAAATGCTCTACAAAACCCTCTTTCTAATAGGAAAAATGATAATGAATTATAGTCCATCCTTTGTTATTTGAGCGAGCGTCACTTTGTTGGTATGTGTAGAAGATCTTTGGGATTGGCATTCCTTTACATGCCCATGAGCAAGTTTTCACGCCCTTCATGCAAGCGGACAGTTCAACCTCTAGAAATTATGGAGGCGGTATTGGGTTGAGTATTAGTAAGTGTTTGGTTGAGCTAATGGGTGGTCGAGATAAATTTCATAAGCCATCCTCGGGTTGGAAGCACGTTTTCATTCACTGACCTTTAGAAGATGTGAGAAAAACACTTTTGGTGATCCAAAAACACATGTTGCGGTGATGTCCCTAATGGGTTTCAAGGATTGAAAGCAATTATAGTTGATGAAAGCCGGTTAGAAGCGGTGTGACAAGATACCATCTGAAGAGACTCGGTATTCTGGTTGAAGTCGTAAGTTGTGTAAGGATGGCAGCTACTATGTCTTGCAAAAATGGATCCAAGTAAGTATTTGTTTTGGTGTCTTGTATTTATTTTAGTGTTTACTTGGATAGAAATTTTTGTTATTCATGGTAGATTTGAAAATTCCAATTTTAGTTTATTTAAATACTGGGCAATGACTGCCATCTTATTGGCCTAGGATTCAAAAAACATAACTTGGAACACTTCCAATAAAGTATAAACACTTTCTTTACTATTTGTTTTGGATTTTTGTATGTTGTCCTTAATGAGTTAGTCCTCTTTCTTGAATTAGTCCTCGACTTCTGTTTTTTCTTTTCTTTTTTTTTTTTCTCCACTGTTCTTTACTTAAAAAAATCCATTGGTCTCTGTTTCCTACAATGATATGTACTAGGGTAATGACTTTTATTGCTTTTGTAATATTAGAATTTGTTTATTTTGTATGGTTTGGTTTGGGAATATGTTGAGTAGTGGGTTTTTTTTTTTTGGCACCAAAATGGTAGAGTCTTGGTTGTTTTGGTATAGGACTCTTCAGAAATTTGTGAACTTATTTATTTGGGTTTTCCGTTTTATTTTCCTCTCTATTTTGTTTTTCCTTGGCCATCCTACAACACAAATACACTTTTGAAGTACTAAAAATTGATTGAGAAAAGGTCACACAGATACATAGCTTTTGCATATTCTATTATTGTTGGTTTCAGGTTATTCAAACAATCTGCTCTATTTTTGTTTTGTCTCTATGGTTTAAAACTTCTTAGTTGAATGTTTATTTAAATTTTCTGAATATTATGACAACCAAAACTATTCCTTTAACATAAACAGAGTGATACACAGAGTGATTAATCTTCAGAATTATTTTGGGATTAATTTTCTGAATGTTTATATAAACAAACCACAAAGAAATAGGTTATGTTATGTTATGATAAACAGAGTGATAAACAGGATTAATCTTCAGAATTATGTAAACAAATTATGTTATGTTAAAGGAATACTTCTTAGTTGAATGTTTTGGTGGTCATAGGTTGTGTTAAAGGAATAGTTTTGGTGGATATAGCAATCATGGTTTAAAGGAATATTATGAAAATATTCAAAGTTTGATTTTTTTATTTTGTATTCAAACAATCTGCCTTATTTTTACAATTTGTTTTATTTTTGTATTCAAACAATCTGCTCTATTTTTATTTTGTATATGGAAAGTATTTTTTTCCAAACTTGAAGCCTAAGGGGTATCAAAACAAACTCTTGCATGGTGGTATATACCTGTTTCTGAGTAGGAAAATTGAACAAAAAAATAAGACAAGCTCTGTGTAGTTAAAAATTTGCAAATTTTGGTCAACAATTTAATAAGATGAATGTGATCAATTTTTCACAATTAAAGAATTTTGGAAATTTGACAATACAGAAAGAATCTCCCTGTTGTATGATGTCAAGTTAAAGGATCAGGTTGTATTAGTTATTTTGCCCCACTAAAAAGAAAACCTATTTGTATGGGAGCTAAATTAATATTAAAAAAACTAAGACAATGGAATTTACCTTCTTAGTTGGTTGATCCACAAGGTCTTCAGTTGAGGTAAACATTTGCAAGTGTTGATTAATGGCGGATAGAAGATATCATATGTATAAAAGCTCTTTTATATGGTTTCATTGATTAATGGCTTCTTCTCATGTATTTGGTAAGTGAAAGGCGCTTACAAAGACATTGCCGTACCAAAGTGTTTGAGCAGAGCATCCGAATGCCTATTGGACTGAATTCAACCAGTGTGGCGGTTGGAGCTCTTAATTGGCGAGTTCAATTTGTTGGCAATACTCTAATCACTATACATTTTATTGTTTTGTACTTGAGTTCAATTTGTTGTCAATACTTTAATCACTATATAGTTTATTGCTTTGTACACTAAGTTTAATTTGTTGTCAATACTCTAATCACTATAAAGTTTATTCATGTTTTAAATTTTTTATTAGATGCATTTCATTCATATCTTTCTAGTGTCAAACATTTTAAAAAATTCACTCCCTACTCTTTGAAAAAAAAAAAACACCGTGCCTTTAGGATTGTTGGTGTTTGTTCTTTGGAGATAAAGCGCTTTCTTTGAATAGTGGTTTGTTCTTTGGAGATAGAATTGCTCTGAATAGTGGTTGAATAATGGTTTTTGGTTTTTAGTCTGATTTTTTGAGATATTAAAATTATTTATGATGGCCTCTTATAGAGTTTAGTTTTAAAATAAAATGGATTTTATTAATCTTATTGAAGGTATGAATTTATCATGGTGAATTTGAGGTATCATGCCTTCAAAATCTATCACCATTAAAGAATTTGTTACTTTCAACATTATTCTATTAGTATAATATGCCCTTTTATCACATCTTCCCCATCTTTTAGTTTACCCTACTATGGTGGCTTAATTTTCGTCTTCACAGCCTTACCCCACCATCAAATACTAATTCTCAAAACACATTGTACAATCAAATATGATGTACCCTACTATGATGTTTACAAGCTTAATAGTCATTTTGGAGGGGTTGAACAATGTGTAGACAGCATAATCGATTATTTGTTAAAAGCGACATTCTGTTTGGAGTTAGTGCAACATGTTATGTGCACATCCTTTTGATATCTTAATTTTTATGTGATTATCCTAGGTTTGCTTGCTTATGGTTGCATCCATTTGAATGGACAAGTAACTTATTGGAAAATAAAAAGAAAAGAAATAGATTCAAGGCATTTTATTTATCAAGTTGGTAATAATTTGTTATTTGTCTTCTGCAGGTTAAGATTGCAATGATTGGAATCATGGTTGGTGGTGAAGGACTTCATTTTTCATCAGCTGCCTCAGAACCCATCTCATATGTCTCAGGTGTAATTAATTTGCATATCCTTGAGCATTGCTGAATCTTCTCTTTAATCATCAAGAAATTGGTGGATGGTTAAAATTATGCATTCTTGGTTTAAATTCAATTATGAACTAATGATTTTCTATTAAGTGGTTTAGGTTAAAGTCTTCTCATTTCTAAATCTTTACCTTACTCTTTATGTATGATGAAGTTATCTTAGCTGGACCATTCAGTGGTCCTGCTTACAAATTTAATTTGCCGACCATTTTGTTCTTGATATTCTTTGCTATTTTTATTGTTATTCTTTTTAATATTTTAGGCTTGCTACTTATCATCATAATTTTCAATACATAACCAAATCAACATCATCAAATTCCAAATCAAATGTCTTTATCTCGCTATGAAATGATGTAGATCTATATTGGATAGGTTACACTGGAGAGATGGTGTGGTAGTATCATCCTTTACAAAAGCATGTTTAATGTGCTTGACTCTTATTTTGATATGTTTGAATCGCTGAGAATTAAAGACTCTTTTAAGTCATATGAAATGAATAAAAAACATCATAATTTGAAGATGGTCAATGAAAAAAAATCCCTCAAAATTACAAACGAAACAAACATAAATCTTTCAAGCAAACTCAAGGAGGTGGTTTGTTGGTGTTTAGCCATTTAAGGTGTTTTTGATCTATCTTAGTAAGTAATCTATGGTTTTTCAGAATGTGGGCTGATTTTTTAATTTGGGCTCTTAGGCAGGTGGTTGTTTTAGATAAAAATGTTTTACTTTGATCTATATAGCTTTTCATTCACTGGAAACAAAGGAAAACAGATGAGGATGTGAAATTGAAAATTTTAAAAAGAGTCTTTGATCATCAAACCATTTTCTGGTAATTCTGGAAAGGGGCTTCATTTCTTTGACATTTGAGCCTTTGGGGACCTACATCATACTCTCTCTCTCTCTCTCTCTCTCTCTCTCTCAGGTGATTTTTGTTGATTTACATAAGTAAGTATATGTGTGTGTCAAAAAATATACCTTTTTGTTATATAGGTTTGTTCGGAGATGTGTTTGATGAATTGGCTCTTCACACAACTACGTAACAATCTTTAACTACTACTTTTTTCGTGAACCGTATAGTTATATGTAAATGAGGTTTGTTGTTTATATAGAATTTTATATGTTAGCGCTTCCCAATTTGATGTGTTGGTTTGATGCTGAATAATATTGGGGAGCAATCATGCATGTATTGTTTAAATGTGTTTTCAAATATAATTGTTTATTTATTTACTTATTTTGGATATGCAATGATCGAGACATAATTTTGGATGTGAAGAATGCATGAACAAATGGGAGAAATGAAATTTCTTAAGTAGGCGGAGGGTTTTTGAATCTAAGTATACCTACCAATCAATTCTTAACAATGGTGGAATCTGGATTATTCTTTGTTTTCCTTTTCCTCCCTTTTACATCTTTTGTTTCCTAGCTCTTTTTCATTTTTAGATAAGCTGAATGAAGAATTACATTGAAATCAAAATTATAGCGTTGATAGGAAATTGATTGACTAGAATATAGGAGAACACGAGCCTAGGCGCAAAACACTTTTCACGATGATGGTTTATCGAGACAGACTTGTGCCTTGGGACTCAAGTATCGTTCCAACTCCAAGGTTTTTTTTTTTTTTTTTTTTTTTTGGTTGGCCTTTCATGTGTCTTGTATTAGCCTGGCCGGTTGCATATGAAATGCTTGATAAAAGATTGAGTTAGAAGGATCATTTCTTTGACAGATGTATTATCATGTGCAACATGTCTCCTATTTGGAACTCTAAAACCTTTGTACACTTGAGAAAAGTCTAATTTCTATATTCAAACATATTATTGTGATTTGTGAATAAGTCTTGCAAATCCAAAGAAAAATCAAACACTAAATTTTCATTATTGATGAGTTCATTTTTAACTTTTACATTTGATTCATTATTTCTAGATTTATATATGTTCGATCGGTGATTTTTGTATAGTTAGTTAGGTTTATAGTTATAGTTATAGTTATAGTTATAGTTATAGTTATGCAGGTTTATAGTTATAGTGAGCTTTTGAGCGTTTAAAAATTTGTAGTGGGTTTTGTAATTTTTATAATTTACATTTTTGTTATGTTGTACACAACTTGAGACAATAAAGAGCCAAATAAATGGAAAAATTTCTAACGGTATGAAACAAAGGAAGTGTGAATACTAGAATTTCTTGTTAAAATTAGTTTTAAAGTCTCATTACGGTATTTGTATTAATGAAATTGCCTATTTGTCGTGATAGAAATATTAACTTGAAATTTTTGTTATTTAGTTTATAGTTGTGCAACTTCTTTGTCACTAGAATGTTGTGTTGAACTTTTGTCCATCTCCTTCATGACCTTAAGGGGTTTCAAGGTTATGTACATTTTTAGGGTTATTTTAGATTGTTTATGGGTCATTTAGATTGGGCTCCATCTCTTGTTATTATTAAATTGCATTCTCCCAAACTCACAAATTTTTGAATTAATCTAATACATTTTATTTGAATTCCATTCTCCATAATTAATTACAACACCTCCTCCACAATTAATTAAACTCATCTCATTCTCTCTCTCCACGGCTCATTTGTTTATTAAACCCATCCAAGCACCAAGAACTTTGTAATCCACCGAGATATAATCGATCTATATTTGAGCGGTAGTGTATTTGGGTTTGGATTTGTGATTTGTCATTCAAAGCTCAAACTTGAGCAACAATGGAGTTCAAATAGGAAGAGAGAGATGTAGAGGAAAAAAAAAACGAGCTCTCTGCTAAAAAAACCGCTTAGATGCCTTTCCTTTTCCAAGAATAGTGTTGTTTTTATATTAAATTGATAATCTATATAATAAGATGGAAGGGTTGGGATTACAATTATATTTTAATCCCAACATTATTAATACCATGCCTTCAAGCACGGGCATACGCTAGTATATATATATATTAGCGATAACTTCGTGCTATGCACACGCATACAAAATTAATAATTTATTTTTATACAAAATAATATAAATAGTTAATTTTTTGTACACAAAAAAAAAATTGAAATTTATAATTTAAGTTTCATAATTTTATCACAATTTATTTATTATTTTTAATTTGTCACAAATTTAATTATGTAACTTTTAACCCCTTACTAGAATTACAAATTTAGGTGAGCTCAACCCAAACAACTTGAGTCGAGTTTAAAAACTTTTAAAGATTGAACAATATAATTTTTAATTAAGTAAGGACCTATATAGAAATTTAAAAATTCAAAATAAATTTGAGTGGATTTGGACAAAAATACCAAATAACTTGAGCAACCAAAACAAAATTATATAATAAATTAAATTAATTAAAAGTTTAATATTAATGAACAAAAGAAAAAGCAATATACTTAAGATTTCTAATAGAAATTTTCTTAAAAATATTTTAAAAAAACACATTTTAGTAAGGGATCATCGAATAAAGGGTTGTCTGGGGAATGCCGTATTAGCTCACTTTTTATCTTTTTATCTTTTTGGATCATATTATATCTCTACTTTTTACATATCTTTTTATAAAAAGCAAAAGAAACATACTTAATTATCTTTTTTGAATCTAGCATCTCTATTTTTCTATAACTATTTTTGTAAAAAAATAAAAAAGTATACTTATTTGACACTTCCCAAACTACTACTAAGTTGATATTAAAAAAAATTATCTTTTATAATGGCATAAATAATTTAAATATGATTTTTTAGAAATTATTTTTAATTTAAAAATTACAATAAAATATTAAATAGAATAAAAATAAATTTCTTACAAAATAAAAGTATTTGAACAAAAAAAAGGTAAGAACAAAATTTAATATCATATTTTTATTTAATATGAAAATAATTCTAGATGAATAATAAATTATCACCTATAACCCTTCTTTTTTTTTAAATAAAAAAAGTTTAACGAACTATCACTTTTAATAATAATAAATAAAAAAAAAACGTTTCTTTCTAATTTATTTTAGCAAAAGTAACTTTTTAACAATTTGAGCCAAAGATATCTTTATTCTTTATTTTAATTATTTTAATTGACAATTGAGATTTTTAAAAAAAAATCCAACAAAATCTACCATGTTTGGTAAGTATTAAAAAAGTTATGTTTTATTCTTTTGTTAAAAAAAAATTATATTAAAAAATATTATTGTTCAAGTCCTTATGGTTTAGAAGTGTATAATTTTTTTTAATAAAATTTAAAAAAAAAAAAAAAAAGAAAAAAAATAATAGCGATTAATAATTTGAACACATGTATTTAATACAAATTATATTTAGACCAATAATATTATGACACATTATTATGACACATTATTATGACACATGTGAATATTGATTCCATTCTAATTGTAGTAATATAATTTGAAAAAGAATTTAAATTTGAAATTTTATTTTATAAATTAATAAATGATGCAAAATTTAAGGAATGAATATTGATCTCATTCTAGTAACATAATTTGAGTAATAATTCAAATTTGAAATTTTATTTTAAGAATATAAAATTAATTTATAGACCAATTATATTGTAACACGGATTAACAAAAAATTAAACAAAATAAAAAAAATGTGAAAAAAAAATTACAACTTTCAACTTTAATGAAATGACACTATTTTGCAATTATAATAGTGTATAGATATATGGATATATAAATAAATTATGGAATAGGTCATTATTTAAAACTTAAATATTATGGGATAAATCATTATAATTTTAAATTTAAATTAATAAAATGCTTTCCATATTTAATGCCCCTCAAATTTGAATTTGAAATGGATTAGTATACTTTCTGTTTTTTATTTTATATATTTGATATACTTTCTATTTGAAAGTCATAAATCAAGAGACATTAATGTTATTTATTTATTTATTGCTTGAATGAGAGCTATATACGATTTTTTTTTAATTATTTAAAATCAAAAAATTAAAAATTTTAGTTTGAAATATTGGAAATCACAAGACTTGCCTATTTTACTTATATAATATATAGATATAGATTGATAAATAGATTTAATAAGAATTTATATTTGTTTTACATCTTTTTTTAATATACAAATTATTTTTTTTTAGATTTTTTATAAAAATTATTTAACAATCCCATCACTAACTATAGTGTATAGAAGAAGTTAAAAATGGTGTAGCAGTAGATATGAGAGAAGTCAAAAAGACTTGTGAGTTGGAAGAAATTAATAAATGCTGAGTGTTTTTTGAAATAAAAAAATTAAAAAATTGAGATTGGGATATTGAAACAACTTATATATTATGGGATAAATCATTATAATTTTAAATTTAAATTGATTAAATATTTTCCATATTTAGTGTCCCTCAAATTTGAATTTTGAAATGGATTTGTATACTTTCTATTTTTTATTTTATATATTTGATATACCTTCCATTTGAAAGTCATAAATTAAGAGATATTTTATATATATATATATTTATTTATTTTTTTCTTGAATGAAAGCTATAGAGGATTTTTTTAATTATTTAAAATCAAAAAAATTAGAAATTTTAGTTTGAGATATTGGAAATCCCACAAGATTTGCCATTTTACTTATATAATATATAGATATAGATAGATAGATTTAATAAAAATTTATATTTATATAAGATATTTTTTTAATATGCAAATTATATACTTTTATATTTTTTATAAAAATAATTTGACAATTTTATCACTAACTATAATGTATGGAAGAAGTTGAAAAGGATGTAGCAGTAGGTATGAGAAAAGTCGAAAAAACTTGTGGGTTGGGGGAAGTCAATAAATGTTGAGATTTTTTTTTCTAAATAAAAAAAATTAAAAAATTGAGATTAGGATATTAGAGCTCACACAAAACTAGTGGATTAAAAACTTTATTTTTCTTACATAATATATAGATATATATTTATAATAAATAAAAAAATTAATTTATAAGTCATACTCAATTATTATTATTATTATTTTTGGTTTGCGTTAAGGAAAATGTGTGAGAGCTCGAATGTCCCGAATGGTACGAAAATATTATCTTACCAATAAAAAAATAAAAAAAATAAAACGATGCCGTTTTAAAATTTCAAACCATTTGAATCGTTGATATCTCGAACTACGGGAATTGTTGCGCTAATGAAAGCCTAAACCCAAAGAGAAAAACCACAAAAACAACCCTACGCAAGGAGTCAATGCCTTGACAATCACCAGACAAAATAGGCCTCGCAGGAGGCGGAACTTGAAAAATAACATTGGAGGAACATTGATTACGGGCTGTCTAGCCATCTAATCTGCACAAATGTTGAAGTTGGGATCAGTCGCTGATATTTTAGTGATGGCACCAATGGCTTCATTGGTTGGTTTATTTCTATTTTTCAAATGTAATTTTGTTAAAAAAAATTGACTTTTTCCTTATTTGAAATAAGCAAAAAGCTAGCTTATTTCTAACTTTTCAAAAGGTTTTTGAAAATATATTAAAATGTATAAGAAATACATTTTATTTGAATGATTAGGATGATTCTAATCAATATCT
Organism: Camellia lanceoleosa; assembly: GCA_025200525.1. NCBI lineage: Eukaryota > Viridiplantae > Streptophyta > Magnoliopsida > Ericales > Theaceae > Camellia > Camellia lanceoleosa. Next base: position 26,615,173 of record CM045761.1, read on the forward strand.
AAGGGTTCAGATTAAATTTTTTCCCTTAAACACTCTCTACCCTCTCTCTCGCCCACGTCTGCCAAACACGTCTGTTGAACTCAATCTCTCCACGTTCTCTCTCACGTTGGTGGATCTCTCTCAATGTGTTGTAGTACAGAGAAAGAAAGAGATGGGTGTTGTTGTGTTCACACACACTCTCTCTCTTTCTCTCTCATCTCTCTCTAGGGTTCTCTCTCTCGATGCTGTCAAACCTGCCCTAATGCCGCCGTCGCACTACCGTTACCAGAACCACCGCCAACCACATCAATCACGCCCCTCTTCTGCAGCAGCGCCGTAGTCCGCATCTGCCACTCTCTTCCGTGTTCACCACTCGATGGTGCCGTCGCTTCTAGATCTAGATCCACCACTCCTCTGCCGATGATTTCACCACAAACACTCTCAACCGATGATTTCACCACTGCCGCCTCAGAGAATCTTCTGCCGAACAGACAATCTTCGGCAGACTCTCTGTTTTTCGCTCCCAAAAACAGCATGGGGTTTGAACTACGCTTCGATTTCGCTTAGATTTTCTTTGCCCTTTCTATTTTAATCTATTTTTATGTTTTTTTCCCCTAAAATTTGTATATTTATATAATATCAAATGGCCCAAAACTGACACCATGAAGAAGAAGCTCGATAACCGTTTTCCCGCCGTAAGTTTCTCTCTCTTTCTTTCCTATGTTTTTCTTGCATCTGCAATCGATGCAGATGCGTATATGATTTGAATTTTTGTTTTTTGGGGTTTGTTTTGTGTGTGTACCAAATAAAGTAGATGGGTGTTCATTAGTGGATTTTGTGGAATCTGGGTTATGCTTTGTATAGAGTTTAGGATTGCTGATTGTTAGCATGACTGTGACATTAGGCTTTAATTTCTAAAATTTGAAGTTATTTATGTATGTGTTTGTATTTGATTTGGGTGTTCTATGTAACTATGTAAATGTTTGAGACCCTAAAAGCTGCCTCAATTTGACCCAGGGGCATGATAAGTGTCAACTTTTAATTTGTCATACACTCAACCATATAGGTCCCAACTCCCTTTCCCAACTCCCTTTCTACATCATTGTGAGTCTCAATTTCGGGTCTTGAGCATTTCTCATGGAAGTATATGATTGTGTTATGTCTTGCTTTGAATTTCGGATGGATTGTCTTTGGCTTTGTTGTTATTAGGATTTTCATTGCTTTGGGTAGGTAGGTAGTAACTTTGATTGTGTATTTGGTGTTTTATAAAAATTTCGTATTTTTTTTGTAGGAGACTCAAATACTTTTTTTTTTTGGGATGAGTAAAATTTATTACAGAAGGCACATGCACAATCCGTATGCAAAGATAAAACTTGTACCCTCAATACAAAAACAACCTATTCTGAAACCTCTATAAAATTCAAAAATTGGTGTAAATGATAGTTGAGAATTTGGTTTCTAGGATTAATTATGATGGTTGAGCAAAAGAGGTCATAGGTATGATAAGTTATAAATGGAGATAACAAGTTGGAATTTTCATGGCCTTGGGTCTAGGAGTAGGAGAAGTGCAGTGAAGGATACTTTGATCAAGAATAATCCAGATATTGTAATCTTTCTAGAAAGTAAAATTGAAATTTTTTTAGGAGCATTTGGGGGGCTTGGAATAGGAGTTAGGAGGCCTTATCTTTCAGTAGTAGATCCTTCGGGGATTTTGATTGTTGGGGATGATAGGGTGGTCGGTAAGCTGGGTGTTTTTTGTCTATAAGGTTTAGAGATTTTGATGACAACGATGAGTGGCTTAGCTTATGGGGGTCTATGGTCCTAAGTCCTAGGTTTAGATGGTCGTTTGTTGGAGTTAATTGGTTTGTTTGGGTTGTGTTTGCCAAATTGTCGTGGGAGGTGATTTTAACGTTAATGGATTTGCTTCAAAAAAGTTGAATGGGGATAGAGTCTCAAGGCGTATGAGAGATTTTGATGCTTTTATTACGAATTCTGAGTTGGTTGATCCACATTTGTAGTAGGCAAGGCTTTTTTCTTATAATTGCATAACAATATTTCTCTTATATGTTTTTTATTTATTTATTTTTATTTGACTATTTTATTGGTGAAGTAAAATAGATGACTGTTTTTTTTTTTTTATTGGTGAATATTATAAATTTTATATGTTTATTTCTTAATTTGTATTAAGATTAGGCGGGGTTGTTATTTTTAATTGAGAGTTCTGTGTAGATATTCTCATTATAAACATACATTTTGTTTGGTGATACACACTATAAATATTTGTAATCCTTTCATAATTACAAATAATTTAATCATTATGGATGAAACATAATTTAATCATGGAAAAGTTACTAATAAGTCTTAAATGTTGAAATTGTGTTCCATTTGATCCCAAAAAATTTCTTATAATCCGTTTGGTCCTTTCCGTGGTAAAAAGACGTAAATACCACTAGTTGAGCTCCTTCAGCGCATAATTGCTGTGTTTGTTAATTTGGGTGCGCATGGTTCCGTGGCATTGTTTGTTTTAATATCTTTTTTGGTGCGTGGTGGTGACCTGCCACGTTTTCCTGTTTCACTGTTGGTAAATGCTCATTATGTGCCACGTTAAGTGCGTGATTTGGGTGCCACATAAGAAAGTGCACTAAAGCTTTGCTTTTTGACTTGGAGTGGTGTGTCCCACGTGACACACATGCACAAATGTAAGACAACCACTGCAAATGAATGACCTCCCATGTGGCATGTTATACAATTGAACTGTGTGGCATGTCATAAAACTGAACTAGTCAGATACACCAAGCGGCTACCCCTAACACGAAAATCAAACAAAAAACCTTACCTTTTCAACTCCAACAATGCCGACAGCTAATTTGAAATTCGGTTAATCCGTCACGCAAGCACACAATTGGTCCCAATTTTTTGAATAAACCGTTTAGTTAAGTGGATATTTTGAGGACCTTAATGCCCTAATTTGGATGTTATTAGATGCATGCTTTCTTTATGAGGGTGTGTCACGTGACACACACAAAATGTCACGTGACACACACAATGGGTGTCACACATCAACAAAATCTGTACACAAGGCTCTTTATGAGAATGTGTCACGTAACACACAATATGTCACGTGACACACACAATGGGTGCCACACATCAATAAAAGTACACTAAGGCTCTTTATCTTTTTGTCTTGGAGTGTCACGTGACACTTAATGGGTGCCACACATCAACAAAGTACACTAAGGTACTTAAATGTTTTTGTCTTGGAATGATGTATATCACATGACATACCTTGAAGGGTATAATTGACCACTCAATGTTACTAAACAAAGGAAATAGGATCAACTGGTAAAATATTTTCCCACTAATAGGACTAATCAGAACAATAGAAATAACCTTAGGAGGAATGGGTAAAACTGTTTGTGAGATAGGATTTATTGGTAAATATCCCTTTAATCATTTGAGTTTAAAATGAATGAAATTTAATAATTTAATCAATTGAGTTTAATAACAATATTAGATGATTACTGATGGAACATAATTTAATCAATTGAGATTAAAGTACATAACATTTTAGATGGACTTAAGATAATTCCCACCACTTATATAATTAAAAGGACCACATAATTAAATAAGACTTACGCATAAATATAAATTACAACGTTATAAGTTTTAATATCCAAAATTTAACATAAAAAATTTGCTATAAATTAAACTGAACCATTTGTAAGAATTTTTTGTTTTGTTTTATTTTATTTTATTGTTTTGGCCTTTATAGATTTGGCCTCTTCTTCTTGGGGTAGCAAAGCGTGTTTTGAGGGGAGAGAGAGAGTGAGTATGTGTTTTAAAATTTGAAATTTGAAAAAGTGAGGTGAGCGAGAAAGGATGGATGGGTGGGTGGGAGTGAAGAGTTTTTTTTTTTTTTTTTTTTGGCCTGTTGTGGCTTTTGGGCACAAAGTGTGTTTTGTTGTCCATCACCGCCACCGCCACTGTCGCCTCACTTTCTTGGGAACAAATTATGTTTTTGTTTTTGTTTTTGTTAGTATTTATTTTATACAAAATATAAAAAAAAATAATTAAAATGTATTATTTACTATAATTTGAGTTCAAATACTCAAAATACATAAAAACACATAAATCATGCAAAATTATAAATTTTGAAGAATCCTTGACTGCTACTAAATGTTTGATTGCTAATGAATAACGTTTATTGATTCTAATTGAACTAAAACCTTAATTTCACTTAATTTTGAAGAATCCTTGATTGCTACTAAATGCTTGATTGCTAATGAATAGACTTAATTGATTCTTATATTGGTAGGTTTTGAATCCACAAGTGTCTCTCTCTATCTAAGTACAAAAATAACTTTATTGGAAACTTCCATAGCTTCTATGATAGATTGGGGTCAATAGTATAATGATTTCTTAATGGTGGTTATCACTTGGTGGTGATATTTTTGAGTTTGTTTCATAGTTGCTCATGGTTGTTACGATTCAAAAAATAGTATAATGATTACATTTTTGATAGATTGGGGTAAATAGTAATGTTTTGATTGGGGTAAATGGTTGTTTTGATTCAAAATATAGTATAATGATTACATTTCTAATTCAAAAAGTGGTAATTTTTTTTAATCGATTAAATTCTCAACCTTAGAGCATTCTTTGTTTTTTAGAAAATTTGTGTTAGAATGTTTGGTGCGCTTTTGCCAATAACTTATGAGATTTTGCTTAATTCTATTGTATGTGTATTTTTTAATTTTGTTTTGTTGGGAAAGAGTTGTTCGATGTTCCGATTGTTCTCTCACCTTCCCTGATGAGGTCGATCTCTCTCTCTCTCACGTGCAACCAAACTTGAGGCTTCAAGGTTTGATTGTTTATCTGGGTTTAAACTAGGTTTATTGTACATAGATTGAGAAAGGAGATAGATTATAACATATCGTCCATCAAATTCCAACATATTTAACAACTTTTGTCACTAAAAATAAAGAGCAAAATTGGAGAGAAGTTAACCTTTGAGTTCTGGATGAGGCACAATCTCCAAATAATCATTAAAGAGAAAAAAATAAATAAAAATAAATTTGGCCAACTACGTGAAGGATGATGATTTAGAATGAGCATTTTTTGATAAACTATTTTGGTTCGAGAATGATTAAGTTGCTAAACTTCGATATAGTTTTTGGTCTTATAGGTGATGAGAACGCTAATGTTTTTGGATAGAAACATTTGAACAATAATAGATTATGGTGGTGCTACTGTTTGAGGAAGCTGTTAAAGGAACTCATTGTTGTCGATATGTAAGTATTGAAGCCCTATTTTGTTCATAGTCTATTACTTTCATTCGTTGTGTAAGCTAATAGTGGTGTTGCAATAATCATGACTTTAGTCTTGAAGAATAGCAGTATGAATTTTTATGTGTACTATTTTGGGCTACTGAGGCACTAAATGTTGATCTGTGTCTTCCCACGAAACTCTTTCCAATATTTCTTCTTCTATTCAATAAGGCACTAAATGTTGGCAATGGACCATATTTTCTTATTATTTTATTTTCTTAATCCATTAGAAATTATAGCGATTGTGCTTGACTAGATATTGATAGTGGCATGCAACAAAGGACATTTATGTTATGAATTAAAGTACTTTTTATTGATTTTATTATTATTATTATTATTATTATTATTATTATTATTATTATTATTATTATTTCCATTTTAGGTTTGATGTTATGGTTATATCTTGAGAGGTACTTTATTATATAGATTTGGGCTGCCATTCTCTCTCTCAATCTGGGTTTATTTCCTGTTCTTCAACTGGTTTTCCGCTTGGGGTTTCAATATGTTTATGCCTTTTCCCTTCTCTCTCTGTTTTTTGACTCGATGGTTGTGTTTGTTTCCCTAGCATTAAGCAATTGTGGTCTTTACTCTTGTTGGGAAATTGTAAAACACATGCTGCTGTTGGGAAAATTGTGGTGTTGTTGCTGTTGGGAAAGAATCGAATTGTTTGAGGGATTTGACCCATGTTGACCAGGTAATTTGATTTCTCTTTCTCTCTATCTCTATTTCTTTTTGGCTCTCCTTTCTGGAATAGCTATGCTCACATTTTCTGCCAAAAAAAAAAAAAAAAAAGAGAGTATGAAGAGTAATTGAGTAAAAAAAAAAGAGTAATTGAGTAATTGTATATGAAGTCTGACTTCTTCTATGATTTTTTTTTTTTTGTTGTTGAAGTGTTGGTGTTGTGAAATGTTCTATTTTGGGGTTGGAATTGGATTGTTTTACTATGAAGCTTTTGGGTGGGTCTGTTGGCAAAATTGAGGGTTTAGTTGAAGTGCTGGTAAATTGGTGTTGTTGAAGTGCTAAATTTGGAGTTTATTTGGATTACTAATAAATTAGTGTTTCATTTGAGTTTCATAGAATTTTGTTTCTTCCTGTGAATTCACTCCCTACTCTTTCAAAAGAAAAAAAAAAATTGTGCTGTGTTGTGTGACTCTTTTGGGTGTTTGTCCACTTCAGATTTCTTTTGCTGTGTTTCTTTACATGTTTGTACCAACTTTTTTTTTTTTTTAATATTATAAAACTTGCAACTTTCTTGCTATTTTGAGGTTATAAAAATATATAAGCCTTTGGTTGGATTGTAAGGGGTGAGAAAAGAATGGAAATGACACAACACATCACATTGGTTTACTGCATGTAAAGGCATTACTGTCATGGATATAAACTGTAAGCTATGAGATTGAGGCCCTTGATCACCCATTTTGATTTATTTTAATTCATTTTGGACCATAATGCATTTTGCAGGTAGTCTATAGTTTATGGAAAATTTTACTTTCCAATATGATCCAAAGGTTTAGTCATGGAATTCTTGGGGTTTGTTTAGAATTTCTTGGATTGTGTCTGTTTGTTTTGCCTCTCCCCTTCTCTCTCTGTTTGATTGCTAACTATTAAACCTATTTTGCTATCAGTTTCTTCATTTTCATTTTGGTTGTTTTAGGATTCGTTTAAGAGTGGAATGAACAAGAGCCTAATTTCCTCATGCTACGAACAATTAATCAAGCTGTCATGTGCTTGAATGTTTTTGTTGTTTTATTTTATTTAAATTTTGTCCTTCACAAATTTCACAAATTTCAATTACATTTTAATCCTAACATTATTTACAATGTTGCCTCAGTTGCCTTCATTATTGCTTATAAAATGTTGTTGTCAGGCGTATTTTATTGCTTTAGAATTGCCAATTACATTATTGCTTTACTTGCCTGCCCACCCTTTGTTTTTCGGTCAGAGCAAAAGCAATGAAAACTAAATCTATTCTACTTAGCTTCCTTTGCTATTTTTTAAATAGAACTCTGTGGTGATCGTTCTTGAATATATGTGTGAGTCTATAAAGTTGGATCAAACTGAGTTTTCTCAATTGTGTAGTTGTATAAATTATAATTATAATTTGATCCTAACATTATTTATACCGTGCTTTCAGGCACGGCATACGCTAGTATATATATATGAAGGGGCTAAATGTGAAATGGGTCAGGCCCAAGCTTTGGGCCGGCCCAACCTGACAAAGTTCGAATCCAAGTAGGTCAGATGAGTATATGGACAAACTAGTTGAGCCCAACTTCATGATCAATAGTCCACCCAAGTCCTCAAGCACTTGGGCCCAACCCGCAGTGGAAAGGCTAGCCAGTAGTAGTCTTTGATGCAGGCATTGCGAGCCAATTGTAATGGGCAGCCATCTCCATGAATGATCACGAAAAGGCGGCCGAGGCATATCGATCTAGAGGCAAGTACATTACTAAAGTGAGAAACCTCTCGAGGAAGCGTGGGGCTGTGAGTGCAAGCATGTCTGAGTTGCTACCTCGGTGGTCCCCACACCTAGAACCACGAAGTTGTTGATCCAAGGAATGTGGTTTGTTATCGGCATGCCTACAATGAGTATATGCATTTATTGGCAACTAACGGTGGTCCCCACCATGAGTAATGTCAAAAGGACACTGGCGACATCAAGCTCCATGAATCCACCTTGAGAAGCAAGCAAGGAACACTATATATACAACGAACTTCACATTGAAGGTAAGCGAGCGATTCAAGCAAAACAACACTCATATCTGATTGAACCCTTTATACCTTGCGTCTCCATTTGCTAATTCCCATGGGAGGAGTTATCAACCAACCCGGTAGGCGACAGCGGTGCTTCTGCGACAAGTACCTTAGTCCTGGATAGTCAAGCGAGGCGGAGCCGATCCACTTTCATCTAGTCGGAATCGTCGCACAATTTGTCTGATGGCGTGGATCACTTTATCTTTGAGCTCTGCATTCGTTCGAAGAGCAATGGGAATTGAGGGCGCTCGCCTTGGCCATACTCATGACGAGAAGGCGAAGGACAAGGTTTGGCACTCCCAGCGATTACGGAGAACAAGCTGGAAACAATAATCAAACCCCGAATCCGTCGAGCATCGGCCTTGCCGTTAGATTGGTGGTTCTTCTCATCATTTATACGGAAAAGGATTATAGAGATCGAATTATAGATTCCATGGGAATGGAAATCTGAATTGAAAGCTCAACTTAAGAAGGTGTTGGGTGATCAGAAGCGGAAAAAGGAGCGAGAGCCCTCTCGTTTGCAGCGAAGGAGCTCGTCTGAGAACTACCGGTGAATGAAAAAATTCCTAGAATGACTCGAACCTTGAAACCAACCTATCCCAGCACAGAGTGAAGTTGCGAGTAGCCACACCCGTGGATCATGCTGGAGGAGGGCCAAGAGGCAGAAGACGGATAGTCAACAAACTGAATACCCTCCTCAGGACCTTCGCACTTGGCTGATTGGCAATAGGCAAAACGAGCAACATCGAGATTATCTGGACCGTACTGTTCACCAGAGAGAACATCGAGCACTGGATAAGCTCGTCTCTTCTCCATTCTCTCCGGAGATTGAGACTATGAGACCTCAAAAGTTCACTCCACCAAAGTTCACTTAAATGCGATGGGAAATCGGACCCTCGACACATATCGGCCATTTTAGGCAGATGATGTCCCTATGGGCGAGATGAGGCAGCGATGTGCAAAGTCTTCCCATCTAGCACAGGAGAAACCGAACTCGATGTTTGATCGACTCCTCATTGGATCGATTCATGGTGGAAGCTTGACTCTCGAAGAGTTCTAGCGGGTTAGTCTCTAATACTAAGATCCCAAAAATGGGATCGTTGTTCGGCCTCCAAGAACAGAGGAAAGCGGCTGCGCAATTCGCTAGGAGATCTTTGGGAAGAGTATAGCGATTTGGAAGAAAATGTGCGTGACGGATGGCGTCATGTCCTTCAAACATAGTGCGCCCGGAAAGTAAGTTGAGACAATCACTTACCAAAGCGCCCGCCACGGCTTTGAAAGACTTGCGCGCCCGAGTTGAAGCGGTATGCTTTCGTCTCGAAAACGATCGGATCCCATCGAGGTAATGTCCAGAACAAGCGACTGGCGAGAAGAAGCGGATCGAGGAGAACAGGGGATTGCGATAAATGAGGTAGATAAGTCCAAATCCTGGCCGTTGTGGCCAGTGTTCAAGAGCCAATCTATCGAATCTTGGAAAAGATCAAGAGAACCCTTCTTTGTTTGGCCGCCGAAAATGTTGGGAGATCCAGCCCGGCGCAATCAGAAGCTCAGATGCACCTACCACCAAGACAAGGGACATATGATTTCGAGCTGTAGAACGAAGCAACACTTGGAAGACTGGTGGCGGTGGGCACCAAGGGAATACATTGATCGGGGATAAGGAAGTGGAAATTAGGGAACCCACCTCCAGAAGAAAATGTTGAGCATTCACCCCGACTGATAATAAATGTGATCCATGGGATAGCGGCTTAGGAATCTGAGGAGGCACTGAAGGAAGAGATCGCTAAGAACATGTAAATTGGCCGAATCATGTCGATGGGCCGGCATCGAAAAAGGTCGCGTCTGATACCTAAATCCCCTTGAAACCTTTGTTTCATTTACCGACAAAGATTTAGAAGGCATCTGACTTACATCTTGATGCTTGATTATAAGCTGTTGGGATTGGAAATGATTTGATGTAAAACAAGTCCTAGTAGATCGAGGCGGTCTGTGAGACATCTTGTATTATGATTTGTTGGCTCGGCCTCTAAGCGACATCTCAATGGCGGCCGTTGGTCGGTTTTAATTCACAGCCGGAATGGCTGTTCGGCAGAATAGTATTGCCAGTCGTAGCGGGGACAAAAACCCTCTAGATAGAGTTCTTGGTTATTAATACACCATCCTTATAACGCCATACTTGGTCCAGGTGGATTCATCGAATGGAAAGCAGTCCTTCAACCTATCACCCGGCTCATCCGTTTCCCAGCGGAACACGGATAAGCGAATCTCGAGGATCAAGTGCGTCCAAACATTGTTTCATGGCGGCATTAAAAACCAGCGACTCTCTGCAATGCAGAGCGGTAGAAGTGGTAGGGACGGCCGGTCTTGGAAGATGTAGGGGAACTCGAGAGGAAAAGATAGTGGAGGATTTGGAGAAAGTCTTGATAAGAAGATGACTGGGAAAAGTACTTCATATCGGTACCTCGCTGGCGTGATGAAACTTGATTCTTTGGGCTGTTGAGGAAAATATGGAGGTATTCGTGTGGTGATTACATATGATACTCGAAATTTGGACCTAGAATTTGCTTGCCACAAGCTCAACATCAATCCTTCAGTTTGGCCCATCATACAGAAAAGTCGGAGATCCTCAGTTGAGCACACCGAAGCAGTAATTGTCGAAGTCGAAAAACTCCTGACCTCGGGAGCAATCAGAGAAGTTCAGTACCCCCAATGGCTGTCTAACACAGTTGTAGTAAAAAAAAAGAACGGTAAATGAAGAGTTTGTGTTGATTTCACTTGCTTGAACAAAGCCTGCCCTAAAGATAGTTTCTTTGCCTCGCGTTGATCAATTAGTAGACTTCAGCGGAGGGCATGGCGCATGAGCTTTACGGGCGCCTATAGTGATTATCATCAAATACCCTTTGTTGGTCGGGATCAAAAAAAAGCGGTGTTTATCACTCAGGAGGGACCCTCTTTCTGAGTAGTGCCATTACGACCTCAAAACGCCGAGGCGACCTACCGTGAATGATCACTCGGATGTTCAAAGACCAAGCGAGGAAAACCATGGAAGCCTATATAGATGATATGGTAGTAAAAAGCAAGTTAAGCTACAAACCACCTCCACAGACTTGAAAGAAGTTTTTAGCATCTGAAAAAGCACCAGTTTCGCCTCAATGCCTCGAAATGTGCCTTGGGGTAGGAGCAGGAAGTTCTTAGGATACATGGTCACTCACGAGAGGAATTAAGCGAATCGAGATCAAATTAAGACATCTGAGGATCTCGAAGTGCCAACAAAGTCTAAGGCTACGAAACTAGCGAGAATGGCGGCCGCCTTTGAATCGGTTTATTAGCAAATCCTCGGATCGGATGAAGCCCTTCTTCGACTTTTGAGGAAAAAAGCGACATTGAATGGAATAACGAATGTCTGCGAAACGCTTGAGTCTCAAAAGATACCTCGGCACACCCCTCTGTCACTCCAAAAGCGGAGAGGAGCTATACCTCTATCTAGCGATCTCGAGATCACGTAGTGGCTGATAAGTCGAGAAGTTGACAAGGAGCGAGACGGTATATTATGTTAGCAAGACTTTACTAGATCTTGAGACATGATATCTACCACTGGAAAAGTTAGCTTACGCGCTTATCGCCTCAAGAAAGTTGCAACATTACTTCCAAGGGCATACCATTAACGTCCTCACTGAATTCCCCCTTAGATTTGTATTCAGCCGAGCCGATTTCTCTGGCCGAACAGCGAAGTGGGCTGTAGAACTTGGTGAGTTTGACATTCGATATCAACCTAGGACAGCAATCAAGGCCCAGGTCTTGGCGGATTTTGTACCAGAATTTACTCCCACCCAGAAATCTTGAACCGGGGAATCTAAGTTAACACAGGTGCCATCGCCCGAACAAGGAAAACCGACGCCGGAAGATGGAAACTCTTTATTGGAAACATCTAGCAACTCTACGTCGATGGTTCGTCCAATAACCAAGGCTCGGGGGCAAGAGTAGTTCTTATTTCTTCAGAAGGATTCATTTGGGAACAGGCTCTCAGGCTAGGCTGGAAGGCTTTAAACAACGAGGCCGATCTGGCGTTATTGGGCGGCTGCGTGTAGTTGAACGCCGGTCTTGAGAACAACTTCTTGTTTTCAGCGACTCACAACTAGTGGTAAACCAGCTTTCTGGGGTCTATGAAACTCGAGATGAAAGAATGGCTATGTACGAGCAAGGCGAGACCTACTCGAAAAATTTCAATCCATACGAGTGGAGCGAATCGGTCGGGACAAAAATAGCCATGCGAGATGCTCGCATGCCTCGGCTCATCGGTGGATCTGAAGGATGCGGAAGAGTTTGGATTGAGTTCGTACGAGAACCAAGTATTGCATCTCGGTCCTCTGCAACAACTTAGAGCCAATTTGGATGGATCAATATTGGTCTTTTGAAATCTGGTAAACTCTAGAAGGCGAAGGAAGCCAACAAGATCGGGCATAAATTAGCGATCTGAATCTCCTGATCTGGAAAGCTTCTGAGCGTTCGACCTTGGCCCTACCTCCTATGTATGCATCAAATCTCGTCGAGAATGTTCTCTCTGAAATTCACGATGGGATTTGTGGATGCCACGTTAGCGAAAGGTCCTTGGCGTGCGAGCCTAACTCACGAATCTTGGTGGCCACGAATGCAACAAGATGCCGCGATGCGTACAAAGTGCGATAAATGTCAGAGGTTTGCTCCACTCATTCATCAGCCAGCCAAAACTCTCACTCCACTCACCAGCCCATGGACCTTTGTGTAATAGGGCCTGGATATTGTTGGACCAGCGCGAGACCTTTGGGAGCGGCGATTCTTCATTCTTTGCGCAACCGACTACTTCACCAAGTGGGTTGAAGTTGAGGCAAGCAAGCATCAAGGAACGGGCGGTTTGTTTTAAGGAATGTGGTAGTGCGTTTGGCATTCGCAGTCTTGATTGCGGACAACGGAACCTGCAGTTTGATGGTAAGATCTTCAAAAATTTTATCCGACCTCGAATTGAGTATAGGAACTCTTCTCGAGGATACGCATGAGCAATGGTCGAGAAGCGTCGAACAAAACCATCATCAGCGGAGTGAAAAAAGCGGCGAACATGCCAAAGGCAAATGGGTTGAGGAGTTACCTCCGTATTATGGGCCTATTGAACTATAACTAGCACTGGGAGAAACACTTACTCTTTAACCTTTGGAATGGAGGCCATCATCCCACTCGAAGTAGGTCTCCTAACCCTTGGTCTGAATTATTTGAAAGCTCGATGTGAGGAAGCTATCGGCATAAACTTTGGATATGGCGAGGGCGAAGAAGCGTATTGATCGGACTTAAACATATCGTGACTCATCAGAAGTTTCAACCAAAAAGTTTTCCCAAGGCAATTTATACGAGGAGAATTGGTTTTGAGGAAAGTCATGGATCTAAGCAGATTGCTGGTGAGGGCAAACTTGGGCGGCCCAGGAAGGTCCTATAAAATCCACAGTAGATTGTTGGAAATGGAGCTTACTACCTAGAGGATCGAGCGGCAAAAGCAATACCTCGGCCTTGGAGCGTAGCAAACCTCAAGAAATACTACCAATAGAGTCATTCCCTAACTTCTCTGTCGGGATGTAAAGGCACTTATTTGTTGACCAATGCAAATGTTTTCCCACCCCTCTCAGTTTATCAATTCTTGTAATTAGCTTTGATGTTTATCAAATGGAATAAGCTTTGGCTCCCCAAGCGGAATTAGCTTTGGTTCTTACCAACGAATTAGCTTTGGTTCTTACCAACGGAATTAGCTTTGGTCTTTACCAAAGCGGAATTAGCTTTGGTCTTTACCAAGCGGAATTAGCTTTGATGTTTGTCAAAGCGGAGTTAACTTTGGTTTTAACCAAATGGCTCGATTTGAGCAGTGAGCGAATTTAAATTTGGTTAGCACTCAAACATGCTAAGTAGTACACTTGGTGGAAAAATGTTTGGCAACTAAATTGGAATTTAGCCAAGTGGAATTACTTGGTGGAAATCGCACTAATGTATCTTAAGTAAACATCTCTATTCAGCCAAGTGGAATTGCTTGGTGGAAACCACACTAATGTATCTTAAGTAAAATTTCTCTATTTAGCCAAGTGGAATTGCTTGGTAGAAACTTCTGTGACATATCTTAACGCACATCTTTGCCCTCTGAGAACTTCTTAAGTATCAGCACATCAACACTTCAGTATTGATTCAAACAAGCAGAGTTGGAACAAACTCAATTGAGCTACGTCAAGAGCAAACTTCTAGCATCAGCCTTACTCAGCTCCAGCTGGGGGCAAACAATTGTTTTCTTTCGAAACCTGCCTGGACCTGAGTAAGACATCTCTCTTTGCATTTCTCTCATTCAAATACACTTGTACTATCAAAGTTGAAATGGACTCTAGCAGTTCTATACAAGGGACAACTCTTCAGTATTGATCTTACTTAGCTCCAGGTGAAGGCAAACAGTTGTTTTCTTTCGAAACCAACCTGGACCTAAGTAAGACCCACTTACCACATATCCGTTAGCCACGCCGATCACTAGTTCGGCCCCGAGGTCCTAATAGTGCTCGGCCGGGGGCAAGCAGTACAGAAATCAGACAGAGCATCTATTTAAGGACTGTGTAGAGTCAGATCGGGCACCTATTCGGCCCGAAGGTCCCAACAGAGCTTGGCCGGGGGCAAGCAGTACAGAATACATTCAGATATAAAAGCCAAACAGCATCAAATTACAAGTTCAAAGAGAAAATTATATCATCCAGCAAAGGGCATAGAAGGCCTCACAACCGTGACAAAAAAAAAAAAAAAAGGAAAAATTGTCTCCACCAAAAGAAAAGAAAAAAGTTCAAATCCTTTCAACATCAATTTTCATCAACGATAGGCAATTGAGGCGGCATCGACAATTTTGTCGAGCCATCTGCGGAGGAAAGTAGAGAGCTCCAACTTCACGAAGTAGAGCCACCTTAACCACATCTCCGTGGCCGGTCTCAAGGGTTTCAATCCCTTCAGCGTCTACCGTTTAATGACAGCGTTCATGCTCTAGGTCTTGCTACGAGAATCATCTTAAGGGAAACATCGTCTGCAGCGAAACGGCGGGGGTAGGAATAGTCTTCAAACCTAAGGATTTGAAGGAGCAGGGACATCATAATCTGAAGAAGAGCCTTGAGGAACCATCGCGTGGCTAGAGCACTCGTCGACCCTTTACAAAGAGCTTGTCTCGCACTAGAACCTCCTCCTCCTTGTCGCCACAGGCTTCATCGGCCTTGTTGCGGTGCACGGCCTCCGGTAGCGATGCGCTCGGCGACCATCACGGCAATAATGGCCTCGGTTCGACCACCTTCCTTGAGTTGAGCTTTGTGTCCCAATGGCGGCCTCGCCCGATTGTTGGTGAAGCGACAATCTTGCTCAAGCGAAGGCTTCCCTCTCGGCGGTTCGGCGTCCTTCCTTCTCGACTCCAAGTTTCGTCGATCTCTCTCGTTCATTCGGCCTTGGCGGCCCTTTCGGCTCTTGACGGGTAATGGGCGGTGCATTCTCTGGATACTGCTAAGGGCGACAAAAGAACAGAAAAAAGAAGACAACATAGCAATGAAGTTAAGTAAAAGCGAAGAAAACACTTACGGCGGTCATCATTTGAAGGTCCTTCAAGATAGGAATATCACGAGGCCCATTATGGTCGGCCATATCAGCGCATCAACAAAAACTTGTTCAAATTAAAAGGCAAAATCTTGTGAAGCGACAATGAATCGAGAGGTGGAAATGGGCTGCCCTCATGCGATATTAGCGGCTCCCATTTCTCAAAAGCATCATCCTCGGCGGGATCCTAAAGCTTCCCACCTTGCTTTGCGTTTCTCTTCTCCTCTTTTTTGCTCGTCTGACAATTGAAGGTGAGGGCTCGGCGGCGATCATAGGGGTCCCAAGCTCCAACTTCCATTTTACCTCCATGAGGCTCTTCACCTCGGTCTTCTCGAGAGGGTTTCAAGCGCCTAGGAGGCTCAAGGCCTCGGCCTCTAAATCCACCAACACCCTTCTCTTACCAGACCGCTCCTGCTGAAACTAGGGGCGGGAGGCACTCTCTCGAAAATGCATCTTGACTCCTGCGGCGATTCGAGACGGAGGGTGAGGCGTGTCGATCTCGATATCGAGTCGGAAGAGGCGATGGCGAGCCTTGCCTTTTTGGAATATGAGCAGTAAGTTGGTAGTAGTCCAATAGCTCAGTCTGAATCTCTTTTTATACCTCAAAGCGGCTTTGATAGCTTTAGCATTCTCTCGGTTGGCCTCCGTTGGAAGCGGAGGACTCTGCAAAAAGCAACCCATCGAGCAATATTCAAAATAGAGTAAGAAACACCAAAGGCATTAAAAGGAGAGGCGGGACACGGGTGGCCGTCTTTCGTGGCATCGTTGATGAAACTTCGATTAAAGGAAACTCTCAATTTCCACCAACTTGTAGGAAATCGTTATTTTGTTTATCCGTCGGTAGTCGGTAACTTCAATCGGTAGAAGCGAACAGCGAGTAATATGTACTATGGTCTTTGTTATGAAAGGTGTAACATCCCAAGATATCCCATATGTAAAGGTTGGCCCGATCGTCTATTGAGGCGAATCGTCATAAACAACACGGAAAAGGTTCTGAGATACTTACATTGGGGTTAAGCGGACTTGATCTTGAAAGCGCACTAACGGGTCAGAGAGCGAACCCCTCCTCGACTATTGCCTCGGCGGAAAGGTAGCGGTGTTCCTCGTACCCATATGTTTGGCGTCTACTTTCGCCGATGAAAGGGTAACGTCATGGGAATATTGTAATCTAGAGGAACATAGCCATGGCCTCGGGGTATCAACCAAGCGAAACTTCCCATTCGACCAACCTAATGGGACGAGTAGGATTGAACAGTATGGGACACGGATAGCAAGTGGGCCAAACAAGATGATTAAAGCGAAGGGGAAAGAAGAAGAGTCATGAGAGGACTTCTGAGAGATCCTAGCGGTGATAGCGAAGCGAGGATCGTGGCGAAGAAGCTAGCGAGCACCAACGAGATCGGTCGAGAGGATGGGAAGAAACTCTTTCTCTCTCCTTAGAACTCATTAGAGGAATGAGAAAAAATAAATCAAGGGATTTGAATTGGCGGCCTAAGCATTTATTACACGATCGTATGAGAACCACGAATCCACGACCTTCGGTATGAAGTCGGCGCATTATCTCTGCACACCTATTACCGGCGCCACGTGTTACATGAAAGGATGCATCTGAGAATTGTGTGTCGAGATTGAGCCGTCACCAAGAAAATTTGGCGGGGAGAACCAAAAGCGGCGGCGCTTGGAAAGAAAAACAATAGCTCACCAAGGGAACCTTAAGCGAGCTAGGGACAAATAAAGGGGCTAAATGTGAAATGGGTCGGTCCAAGCTTTGGTAGGCCCAACGACAAAGTCCAGAATCCAAGTGGATTAGGATAATTATATGGACAAACCGGTTGAGCCCAACTTCATGATCAATAGTCCACCCAAGTCCTCAAGCGCTTGGGCCCAACACGCCGATGGAAAGGCTAGCCCGTAGTAGTCTTTGATGCGGGCGAACTCTGAGCGGAATCTGTAATGGGCTAGCCCATCTCCATGAATGATCGAAAAAGGCGAGGCGAAGCATATCGATCTGCGGGAAGAAATTACATTACTACCGGTGGAGAAACCTCTCAAGGAAGCGTGGGGCTGTGAGTGCAAGCATGTGAGTTACCACCTCGGTGGTCCCCACACCTAGAACCCGCGAGTTGTTGATCCAAAGGAATGTGGTTTGTTATCGGCATACCTACAATGAGTATATGCATTTATTGGCAACTAACGGTGGTCCTACCATGAGTAATGTCAAAGGACACTGGCGACATCAAACTCCATGAATCACCTTGAGAAGCAAGCAAGGGACACTATATATACAACTTGAACTTCGCATTGAAGGTGGCGAGCGATTCCAAGCAAAACAACACTCATATGATTGAACCCTCTACGCTGCGTCTCCATTTGCTAATTCCCACGCCGGAGGTTATTCGGTAACCAACCGGCATCTCTGAGCGGTGCTCACATGGAAGGTACCTCGATCTCTGGATAGTCAGCCCGAGGCGGGCAGATCCACTTTCATCTAGTCGAGGAATCAGTCGCACAATATATATATATATATTAAAAATATGTACAAATCTTTATAAAAAGAAAGGCACACGAAATTAAGGAAACAAACAAATCAATTTTTTGGAAACATAATAAACCCACAAACACAAATTTTGATAAAATTTTTTTTTTTTTTTTAATTTTTAAAACTTGATAACATAATGAAACATTTCATTTTTATAGAATTATAATTAACAGTATTACATAAAAACAAATACAAAAATAAAATCTAAGGCACTTAGAGCATTGAATTTTTAAGAACAATTGAATATCTATTCTATTATTAAAAGGGAACAACAAATTTGGTGTCATGAAGCCACTTCCCATAAACTTTCCAAATTTTCCTAAAATGACCCTAACTTTTAAATAATTATATTATTTTTATACTTATCAGTTTGTAATTAAAAGGGTAAAATAATAAATTACAATAATCCCACTTCTCATGATACCAACCAATCTCACCTCCCACGTTTTCAAAGCTGCTATGCAATTTTAAATAGTTTCAACATCTTCACCCTCTCTCTATTTACTATAAAATCTTCCTTTTTATTTGTCAATGATTTTTCCTTTTTGTGATGGGAGAAATACAATTCAAGAACATTTCAATCTTATGATTCTCTTTATCCGAAATATATATCTATTAAGTATCCTACATTGTGGGAAGATGTAGTATTGTTAATTATATTTTTATT